>QXVZ01007879.1:0-68535 GCA_008931825.1 Phallusia fumigata
GAAATCAACTGATTGAAACCTACTGCCAATTAAAATTGCCTTGTTCATTACAACGCATTCCATGTGAGATGGTGGTCGGAAGGTCGGGATTTTTACTTTGTATTGAATCACTTTGTTTGACACAACTGTCCTCAACTAAGTTTTTTACCATTATGTTTTTTTCGATTGCTAATAAATTTCGTTGTTGCGAAAGTGCTTAATGTAAGGGCTATACCGCATCAAAGGAAATATATAACGATAGAAAAGAGTATAGATTTAAAACCAACGTAGCTGGATAATCAATAACACAACTAAGGCCAACGATTTTTTTATACATTGTATCCTTTTGTGATGTATTTTTTAGTTTTTAATATAACCGGAGACGCTGCTTTAAAAAATTGCTTTGGACCCGCGCTAACGTCAACATGTGTTGGTTGGGACATGGTAGAGGAAAGTGGTCCCGAGCGAAATTCTTATACCTACGAGCCCCAGTCGCTAGATAGCAGCACAGAGCAGCAACTGTAATATGGATAGTAAGGCTCTTTACTGTGAAGAAACATGCATGAGGGGTAAAAAGTTGTGTCAATCATATTAACTTGAATTCTGTTCACAAGGGCTCTTATTTGTGCAATCAAATATTCCCACTAAATCAAATACTTAAACAACCACATGTCCCAAATATTAGAGTGGATCAATTTAAGAGTCACGCACAAACGTCGTGACAGCTGAAATTTGTTCTTAAGAGACCGTGAACTTCGTATTTACACTGTCTCGCCCCAACAACAGGCGTAACAGCTTTGTTGCACAATGTCTGTTATTTGTTGAACCCTTTGTGATTTCCATAGCTTTGTTTGTTGTTCCCAACCGATGACGCCCAACGATCTGTTCAAGTGTTCTTGGAATCGAGCGCGTGACGTGTTGACGCCATTTCCGACCTTGTTAAGTAATATGAAGGGATATACCAAGATCAAAAACATATTTGCAATATTTCCTGTCGAGTAGTCAGGAAGTATCAGTGACGGCATTAAATGGAAAAAACGTTTTCATTTGCTATTCCCTGACTGACCTCAAAAGTGTTTTCCTTCACCATCTTAATTTACATGGAAACCTTCTTTTAAACAACAATGGTAAACGTTGGTTCTCTGATGTGTTTAAAAAATAACTGACCTCGTCTCGTTCATCAGAAAACTTTGAAGAAAGAGTCTGCGTGATTGATTGGGAGGAACAAAAACTGGTGTATGTGATCTGAAGAGGCGTCTAGTAAGCATACCGACAATATTGGACAAACTACTGATAAGCTTCTGCAGTCAATTAAATATTCAAAAATATTTTAAAGCATGTTTTCTTTTTTCTCAACACACAGGTAACGAGAAGTGGCGAAGAGGGGACACTGGGGGTAACGCTTCCTGTAGACAGGAGCGCAACGCCCCGCGCCTTTTGTGTGCGTCGTGATTTATCGTTCCTGGTCGGCGCGATTTTAATAAACCTTTGATGACAGGCGAAAATAAATAAGAAAGCAACCCCAGAGAAGGGCCACCATGCCGATGACAATTGATGTGTTCTGTGATCAGGCGCAACGCAAATAAAGTCCCTTTCTCCGCGCGCCGACGGAACATCGCTTTCCATTCTCACCGGCACGATAAGGTCGCCGCTATGTTTTTCACATATTTATAGCGCCACAATGCCTGTCGAAAATTATCACATCGACTCTTTTGTCAGGCATCGCACGTTTCTTTGCCCGTCGAGCGCCGATTAATTGTGTCCCACCCGCATTACCAACCCGCCCGTGTTTACCCTGTGTTGGCCGGGCTCACCGCCGCTCTTTCGTTTCTGTTTGCCTTGTTTTTGTTTAGCAGGGAGTGGCCTTTTGGCGGGCTTTGGAACGCGGACTATCGCTAATACGCGCAGCCCACTTCAATGCAATGACAAGGCGAGCTTTGTTCTTCCTTGTAAAGCGCTCGTTTTTTCACTTCTTCACCTGCGATCAGCGTTTCAATCATTTGAATTGTCTTGTTTAAAAGCAAGAACTATTGTGAAGTAGGTACTCTGCAAATTTGCAATACCTTTTGAAATGTCTGAATTGAATCGAACGTATCTTTAACCCCGCTTTTAAGTGGTTTAGTTATACGAAACACAAGTTGGTGAAATCTGTCCGGAGTGAGCCTAGATTGGTGATGCTGACTAAGCCAATTTAAAAGCACCTAAACCTTTCACGAAAGGCAATAATTTACAGGAACCAGTCAAATGCCTCCATTGAGTTGTAATAACTTAGTGAGACATTTGTCTACTGTCCTGACATGATCATTTGCATATAAACCGCGAGATTAACTCGATCACTTAACCGACGTTTAACTACGGGGTCAGTGAGCGGACATCAAAACTATAGTGGAACAATTCCTAACCAGGATTGTATGAGGCTTGCAGGGGCCGAGGTAAATTGTTTTCCAGAGGGCTTCTACTCGAAATACATAGTTCGCGAAACGAGTTTAACTCATGTGAAATTAACCGAAAGACTGGTCGGTGTGTGCCGAGGGCATTTTTAAGCGTTTTTTTTTAGTCAAATACGTTATCTTTGGCACTGGTTGCCTTTACTTTTCTGGAAGCAACGAATTAACAATTTTCCTTTTTTTCGTTTTGTTTTGAAGGTTCGAACAAGGAATGTCTTTTGACAAAGTTTTAACAACGGTGCTGGCAGCAAACAAACATTTGAGATTTCGAATTCTTATCGCAACCGCAAGTCCATTTCAAGTTTGCAATTTTGTCATTTGAGGTTCCTATCTATGTTTATGTAACAAGCGATGGCAGCTGAGGTTGTGGAGTTATCAATCTCCATCCTGTCGTCTTTCAATGACAGAGCGGCGCACCCGAATGGTTTCGGAGCACTCAAACTGGTAACAAGACCCGGTCTGCCACGATGCCCTGGCCAGCCCGATACAACGTGCGATAAGCTAACTTTACTGAAACGGTTGTGATACGGAAGAGAGGCGAAATAGGGAGGAGGGAGGTGATCCTGCGGCGCAAACAGCAGCAGTGGTCGTTCTGTCGTCAAGTGGTCTCCACTCCACGCGTGTTTGTTTGTCAACTGCCGAAGCGCCGTCGAGCGATAAATACAACTTGAACGAGAGGCCGAACAGCGCCGTGCCAGCTCTGCTCGCCCCATCAACTTGTCATCGCTGTTACAACACACTTGTTTGGGGATATCGACGCGCCCGTTTTTTCTCTCCGCCGTTGAGAACAAACAAGACGCACGCAGGGCGCAAGCAGACGTGAATGTGTGTGTGTGTTTGTTGTCCCGATTTTAACACATTTGGCCGGGACGACTTAGAGGCCATACACGAGTTCGCGGAGGCGTTTGTGTTAAAGTGTAGTTTCAGATTCTATGGAGATTGTATGTTTTGGTATTACTTTTTTCGACTGATACTGTACGTAGGGGGAGTTAAATATAGCCATACTAAACATGATCGGAAGAACAAGAGGACAATCCAATGCGTGATACAATGTTGTAAAATGTGAGTGATACATAAGTTATTGTCGTTTCGGTGTCCTATTCTGAACAATGTATCTCCTTCCAATTTAGACGTCAGAAAGAAACTAAATTTTGTAGTGGTAAGTTCTAATAGTCTGACAGAATAGTTCTTTTCAAAAGAGATTCCAGTTTTACCGTCACCCACAACGTCAGGTATCATGTTGAGGTCAGTAGCNGACGACTTTGAGGCCAGACACGAGTTCGCGGAGGTGTTTGTGTTAAAGTGTAGTTTCAGATTCTATGGAGATTGTATGTTTTGGTATTACTTTTTTCGACTGATACTGTACGTAGGGGGAGTTCAATATAGCCATACTAAACATGACCGGAAGAGATAGAGGACAATCCAATGTGTGATACAGTGTTGTAAAATGTGATTGATACATAAGTTATTGTCGTTTCACTGTCCTATTCTGAACAATGTATCTCCTTCCAATTTAGAGGTCAGGAAGAAACTAAATTTTGTAGTGGTTAGTTCTTATAGTCTGACGGAATAGTTCTTTTCAAAAGAGATTCCATTTTTACCGTCACCCACAACGTCAGGTATCATGTTGAGGTCAGTAGCCGGGGCCAGACAGTAAAAAGTGGCACCACACGTGTACGCCTGTGACGTCACATAGTCTCGCGCTCCTGAAGTGGGCTTCTCAGGCGTCTACACTTGTGATTGCCTTCATGACTACTGTGAAGTAAAACATTTTTCACTTCTGATTAATATTCGCAAAGAAAACAACTGGTTTCATTTTATCAGCAGTACAACAAACGATTTTGCTCCACAGTGATCTCACTTTTAATCTTGTTTGTCGCTCTTTTGTTCGTTTTTATTGCGAGGATCTTTTCTTAAGCGTTCCATAAAAGTGAGTTTCTCTTCTCCTCAACTGCACACACAGTCGTTAAAGATTTCAGGGCAGTGACTTTTCTGGTGTTGAAATGACGGCGCAAACGGTTGGCACTTACGGTGTCCGTAAACATGCTCCTTTGCTATCAAGCCCAAGGAATGTGTGTAGCTGGCCTGGAAAAGCTAGATCCAAGTATTGTTCTACCGGTATAAAAAGTGTCGTTCGGCGTCGTCGCAAACAACTCCTCACACAGCGGTTTGTTGCCAATCGCGACCTCCTCCGTGAGTGGGTAATGCTCGCTGTTGCGCGTTCATCCGTAATTTCATTAGGGCCGCGCAATTGTTTGCTCGGTACACAGCTCTTTCTTCATGGTGGGGAACAGTGTTTATAAATAAATAATGCTCTTTCAGGGCAACTTATACACACATATGTGCGCGCTGGTCTCTATTGATCGCCTGTCGTTGCTGTTTCTATAGGTTTATTTGTCACTTTTGCGCGGCGCCGCCAAATAAGGCGCGCCGCCACCCCCGCTGGGGTTTCTGGGTAAACAAATGCCGCTCCCGTTTCGATAAAAGCCGTCAAGCGGCGGCGGACAACACAATGGCGCTCCGCGTCCGCTTATGTTGTTTACTTTAAGGCGAGCGAAACCATATACACAGGTGTTTACAGTTGTTTGTTTATTACCGCGATGACGCGTCGCTTTTATGACGCTCGCTCCATCTTCAACGCGCCTTGTCGCAATATTGTCACGATCAACACCCGGCTTCATTCATCCCCGCAATTCCGCTTTGGTTCCAGAGCGCGGCGTTTAACACGGGGCGAGGCGCGGACAGCACAAAAGAATGCACAACTCGTCCTTTCGTGTCGCTATTGTGTGCCGGTGTGTGCTCTGCATATGTTTAACGAATACAGCGCCGCCGATTTTCTTCGTAAACGCGACAGTCGAAAGGGCACGGTGCTTCGCTTTGTGCCCTTGCTACATCAAACATGCGATTCATGGTGATTAGTCAGTTGAGGCATGCGTTGTAGCGGACGGTTTAACTGAAAGACGCTTCACCTATCAGTTATTAGTTGGAACTATATTTAGATAGGCGCGATCACCTGTTTTCCGTTTGAACGAAGCGCACATTACCACATGCGATATTATGCATTGTTGCAAGCGCGATTGGTCATTGTACATCATTTGCACCTGGCAGAGAGCAAAGGTCGCGTCCATAGCCGGATAGAGGAAAGATGACGCACTGTGCTTTGTGGTTGATTTTCCGTCAAACAAACTACCGCGCAAGCGGCGCTAGCGATGATGTCGTGGCATCGTTCAAAAACAGCTTCGTAGCGTCGTTAAACACAGGTGCGCTACTATCTTTACAGCTTAGTTTACTATCCGATGTCAGTGGCAAGAAAAGTGCAAGCCTAGGATTCAAGAGTGTAAATTGGTGCAAATGTTTGTCCTGTCTCCCTAAGAAATTTAAATTTTCGGTCTTGACTTGTGTTAGCCGCCTTGTCCCCTTCGTCCCGAAAGTTCATGCATTTTTAATGCGTGTATGCTGCATTAATCGTATTACGTTGTCACTCCACGAGATTTCGCTTCGAATCGCGCGTCGCGGTGTAAATAGCATCGCTGGCTGTGCTGACAGCACGCAATCACCCCTGATGCCGATGCTTTTGTTTTTATTCATAAGCTCGTGGCAAGTGATTGACGAGGCGAGATTTCATTTCCATTTGCCGAAACAGCGACAGTGATGGTTTGTTGTTAATCGCGTGATATGACAGGCGCCTTTTGTGGGGTTTGACCGCATCTGTGTCTTGCAACGTTGCTGCAAGCCCGTGACAAGCCAGGCGCGAATCAATGCGGTTAATTGCGTTGCGTGATATACAAGCAGAATGGGGAATAAGACAAGTTGGGTCACCCTGGGGAATTGAGCCCGACTACAAAATGACAAATCGCCGTCAGAAAGGTCGCAGTTTTGAAGTTCGTATCTTAGCGTTAGGCCGCAAAGGTGGAATGTCAGAAGTATATGTTTACATGCATATTTTTTTAAAAACGTAACCCTTGGACGTAGTACCAAAAGTGAAAGATAGCTAGGGTTACCAAATCACGCCTCCGTTGTAACCTGTTGTTTCGCGGGTTTCGGTGAAGCGCCGAACTGGCACGTCTACGCAGAAGCTTTAATTACGCGTGGCGCTTGTTTGACAGGACATCCGCTTCCGTCGAGACCGCATCGTTTGTACTTGCTACAAAAATAAACTGTGTCGAGGGTGGATGCAACTTTTCGCTGAAAACTCTAATAGGACGCTTTGGTTTGTTTCAGGGAAAGCAACCTGCCTTGTCATTAACCGCGACCTTAATATTTTTATGTGGTCATCTCGATGCCAAAACCGGGTCTTTAATTATTCGTTTTCCCCGGTGCTCGCCAGGCAGCAAACAAACAAACCAAACGTAATCGCAACGCTAAATCTACACGCAACTAAATGGCTGCCGCAAGCATCCGTGCCATTTGCCTGTTTCATCCTGCGCCACGTACACAAACACTACATCGCCCCGCTATTTGTAAGCCGTAGTTGCACTCGGCACGGCGGCTTGTTTGTTTGTGCAATCACTGTATCTTGTTTAGACCGTCTGGCCGCCAGCAAATTACCGCATCCATTAAACGGCCTACGCGCCTTCTCGCGTAATGGATCCATTTTTGTGTTGCCCGAAATAGCATTGCCAAGTAGAAATTGGACACCATTTTAGCATGCACGGGAATTTTTTCTAATAATGATCGGAGATATTATATTTTTTCTAGAAACGGGCGATCGCTGCTGTGATTAGGGAAAAGCTGTTTGTGGCTTAAGATTAATCCGGAGCGATGTCGTGTGCAACGACAAACATTTTTAATAGCATTGTCCGCATATGGGCGCAAAAGAGCCGCATGTTTACAACATACCGGAATGCGATAAGTGGCGTTTTCAACTTATGGTTTTCTAAATCAAGTCTGTCAACGATTTTGCAGAAAGATTGACTTTGTGTTTTTGATGATATAACTATTTGGCACAAGAACTTGTTTGTTTGTTATTTTGCTAAAAAGGAAAGTGTTTACGGAAATTCCGCATTTGGGGATCGTTTATTTGCATATAAAGGTTCATATGCCAGTGCCGTTGATAGCAGTATATGCGTGGGTAATTATTGTTTACCATTCACACTCAAACAACAGGGTACAAAAAACTAAAAAGTCAAAGCATTTTTTTGGTTTCGGCCCCAACTTGACGCTGAAGACAAAAAAGTTAGCCCTTATCGCCGATGATGAAACAGGCGAGTAAGTGGGAAAGTTAACGAATACAGGTTGCTGGTAATCCATTACTGGACTTGTGGGACAGATGATAAATAGGTGAAGATCGATTCTAAACTAGGCGATGTCCGTCTTTTATCAACGGCTAGTTGTTGGCAGGTGGTGTAGAATTACTGATTTTTGAGCTTGAAATTGCCCACGGTCTCGCTGTTAGCGCGCAAGCGGCGCTGATGACTCTCCGCCGCCTGAGATTCTGAGGCAACCATTTTGCTCGATAGCACGCGCCCGGGCGAGAAAAAGGCAGCTGGGTTGCCACTATTATCAACATGCGACAGGTGTGCGGTCTACAAATTTTTTCTTCTCGTGCTTTTGGCTCAGTCTAGCGGTAATATCTGACCCATTCATGGCTTGCCGTCTTGTTCAGCGAGCGTCACCGCTGTTTATACGTCGTTGACGCGAGGCACGATCCGGAGAGGCGATGTTGTCTGTTTTTGTTTGCATGCATCGGCTTTTGGTACACAAAATATTCCAAGTAAGTGGAAGGACATGGCGGCGACAGTGTCTGATCAACAATTCCCGGCAGAAGGCGAAAAGTCGCGTTGATGGGTGGGGACGTGCAGTATGGGTCAGGAAAGTTTCGGTTTTACGCAGACGTTAGTTGCCACACTTTTGTTGAGAACATTGGCACGTAGCGGCTAGGTATTTATACGAGACACGGCTTCGTTGAGGCTTAAGAGCCCTTTATTCTGAATGCGCAAAAGTCGTTCGTGCAACAGCGCCGTTGCAACACTGCCGACAATTCATAGCAATTGGAGCGCACAATGCCTTGTGTACTGGTAGGCAGCATCGCTTATAACACATCCTGTTTACTGGATGCCTGTTCTATTGTATTAGGTCAGTTTTCCTGTTTACGAGGAACGGCAAGCGGGTGCCTCAGTGTGAGCTAAATGTTAATGGTTTGTTATCTGTCGCTGCATCGCGCGCTTTGCCTTCGATTAGGTTGGCTTTGTTGCGAAAGCGCGTGGCATTTGCGGGGCATTTCAATCAGGCGGGGCAAATGCGCGTGCCGATCGGCGGCCCCGCGGAGGTAAATGCGCTGGCTAATTCAAGGTGGTTTCATTCAGGTTAGCGAGAAGTGCAACGAAAAGGCGGGATATGTACTGTGCGTGAACTGTAGAGAGAGAGCGGCGCTCGGCCTAGTTGGCATCTTAGCCCAACCGCCGCTGCCTTGTAATTACCTGCACAACGGAAGGATTAAATGTCGCTAACACATGTGGCAATGCGCAACCTCGAGCGGACGTAGTATTAACACAGTTGGCGCCACTCCTCGCAGCACAGCTGGCCAACGAGGGCTTTACGTTCTTTAAGGATAAGGAATTAAAATCTGATTTTTACTGTACACAGGCAGCAAAGTCGGTGGATAGGTTTGAGCACTGTGATATGTTGTTGCAGGGCTTTGATAATGCACAGTCCTGATTCCGGTGTGGAGAACCAACGAGTCGGCCTTGCAGCACACGACCCTGGGTGTTCAGAAATTCGCAGCAGCAGTAACAGTTCTGCCGCCGCCACAACCAAACGTCCGTGCTTGAGCGATTTGAAACGCAGACGCTCGCCCGACGTCGACAAAGACGAGAAGTTTCAACTGAACGTGAACAGCAACAACAACAGCAAGCGACACTTACATTCGCCCACCTACTCGACTCGGGTTAAAACGCCGAGATTATCTACGGATTATCCCCAGCACGAAGGGACCGGCAGTGCAGGCAACCAGCCCAAGACTGACAAGACACGAGGGCACTTCGATCTAAGTCTTTTCGACGTCGCGAATTGGCAACGACAGGCAAGTCGGCTTTGATTGTTTCATTTTACCTCCTTACCTCGCGCCACTGAGGTTACCTTACCTTCAACGAAGCAAAACAAAAGTGGGCGGTTTAATTATTTATGCGAGGTCCGCAAATGAGCGCTAGGCGACTTATCGCCCATCTTTCGTTGACAGGCGATGCAATTGGCATTTCTGCATCAACACCACGCTTCGGCCTTAAAGCAGCAAGAAAATCAGAGCAGCGCATCGCCATCGAGTCCCGAAGAGGAATCGTCGTCTTCGGGCGTTAACAAAAGCGCAATGGCTATGGCAATGGCGGCCGGCGTGCTTCCATCACATCCCGGACTTCTGCCTCAACAGGTTCGTTCAAGTTCAACGTTTTAAGATATTTAGATAAACACGACCCTACACATGTATTGTGTGTTGTGTTATTATTGAGAGGAATCTGTACTTAAATTTGAAATTAATTTACAGATGCAGCAACTTTTAACGCAGCAAGTGTTGTCGCCGCAGCAACTCCAATCTTTCATGCAGCAGCAGCAGCAAGCCATGACAGCTCATCAGGTACACCGCATCCTTCGTATGATTAGTTACACGATACCCTTTACTGTGCACAAGCGGTAGATAAGGACAAGGTACAGCTGCCATGCACATCCTATAGGAAAGGCTTAGGAGCTTCCTTACGCTTAAGAGCTGGGGCTTGGCGCGTGGATCCACCACTGTGCGCGTGCATAACCTTCCTGCCTGTCGGTGGCATGCGCGGCAAGTTACGCTGAAGCAATGCTTCCTTTTCTGGTTGGAGTAAACAGGAAAGGTTGCTCGGCGGTCAAACGGTACAAACATTGCCTTCGCGACGGTCTTAAGAGGACAAAAAAGCGTCCCATTTTCACGTCTTTCAAGCAAGTTCTCGTCGCTGTCACGGTTACTTTAGCGACTGGCCTCGGTTAATGGACTGACCTGTCACTATGATAAAGCTGTCAGCTAATTACAACCGGTCAGTTGCTGCACTAGAACTTCGAATTACAAACCCCTCGAAACGAAGCCCCCACTTTTCACGGCTCCAAATGATTGGCACTCATTTATTTTGCTACTGTAGAGCCATAAAACTTTGTTTTTTCCCCGAACAACGCCCCTTCCCCTAGGTTGTCAGTGCGATGTTGTTTTGTTTACAAGCAGGAGAGCCAAATGTCGCTTGTACTTGTTAAAGTGCCTATTTCCGCCACAAAGTGCCTTCAAACTCGGGGCGATTGCTCAATGTTCATTCAATTCCCAGTCCACCGGGCACGGATTAGAATCGTGGCCGTTTTCCGCACTCGAATGCGGAGTACAGAAGTTTGTTTTGATAGGAGGCGTAAATCTCGCAAACATACGAAACACATTTGACGTCAGTAACGAAGCAGTGCGATGTTGTAGCGAGCTGTTCGTTTTCATACCAACTCGACATTTCAATACACTTGTAGCGCGTATTAGTTTGTTTGCGAATGTAAATGGATTAATTACCAAATTAGGCTGCTGATATTGTTTCGCATTTTGTAAATGTTTCAATGTTTTTGCAGCAAGTACAGATACAGGAGTTCTACCGACAACAACAGAAACAGATTCAAGATTTTCAAATCCAGGTATTGTTTTAACACGCTGACAATCTTGCGAGCTTTCCTTGAACTTTTGCATGATTACTTAAAAAGCTAGGAAACAACAAAATTTTAAAGCGACTCGATTGTTCAAATTAAGGTCGATTGTACCGCAACGTTGATAAATGGCGGAGCACCTACGGGCCAATGCAGGCGGCGTGCGAAATGTTCTTGTGGTCCAAGCAGACGCGCGTCAGCATGGTGTTCGGTATCGTCTGCCCTTGCGCCGCATCGATGACCAGTAATCCCTGACCGTGCGTTTGTAGCCATAAACGATAAGGCCTTCCATCGATCTCCACCAGCAACTTCAGAGCGTCCCGCCTGGTCACACCCCACAAAGTCGTAAGCTGCAAGGTAGCGATACCCACTGGCGGGCCCCATGCGACCTGGGGTCGGGGACCTTTTGACACGGCCCAAGTTGATACAGCAAAAGCGCAACTGTGTTTGCAAGTGGCCCGCGATAGCCAGTTGTGTTTTCTTCCTAATAATGCCGGGTTTTGAAGGACAACACAAGTTAAGTTGCACTTTGACGCTCGGTGGTGCGTTGACAGCTAAAATACCTTTCCATATCGATCTTGCTCGCTTACACAAACAAAGATTATCGATCGAGATACGCACGGCGTGACTAAAGGCCCTCTTTGTCTTTATATGATTGCGCGTTTGACCTCCCGGAATTACACCCATCGACAGTCACCGGTGGGACTTGACCCTGGATGCGAAACACTCGCCACCGCTGCCCATGGGCGACGCTTGTTTATCTTGGTCAGTTCTGTTAACCCCATCGAGTGTAAACCTTTGACCCGACCTGTCAGGGTTCCTTGATTCAAGGGCAGGTCCGAGGCGTCCAGTTGCACCGCCGGCTCCACCGCGTTATGCTCCAATTTGCTTTGAAGTGGACATAGGTGCCTTGGCCAAACAAAACCGAAAGGCCAATCCGCTCACCGGCGGTCGCATTCTGGTTTTACGCTCGGACAGACACGATGGGTCCATACAGGGCCGCATGCTCACGCCTGGTTTTGCATACACCGCCATTTTATCGCCCGCCATAAACCTTTAGCGCACTTGGTAGTTAGGTACACGTTTTCTGTTTAAATTCTAGTTTGAAGTTTACTTCCGTGCAAGTTTATCTAATTATGACAGAACAACATAACGCCCGTGTAGCTCGCTGCTTAAGCCGCGCACTTAACAACTGTAATGCGATTTTCATTAGAGGCAGTTCAAAATCGCCTGTAGCGCATCTTGTAAGGAAACAATGTTTTGTTTGGTTTTTCGGTCACTTTTCGCCAATCCGATGCGCCTGTGGGGAAGTTGCGGTCGGAAACCGGTTTTTAAGATAGTGGGAGGGTGCTCTTTCTGGCAGGTGTTGTCTCAAGGCCAACGGGACGATCACGGGCAGTAAATAACCACTGAGGCCGACATATTAAAGCACACATTCAATTTGCGTTTAATGCACCGCGAGGGATGATTTCGATGTTAAAGGTCGCGCGGTCGGCTTGGTGAGAGTTTTCAACGAAAGAACTAATTTTGAAATGGCAAGTCGCCCATTATGTTTCATGTTCGCATGTTGAGTGAATCACGCTAATGTGCAATTCTCTGTTGTGTGTGGTCTGAATTTTTACATTGATAATATCAGTACAATTTCTGCATTGTTTTTCCTGTTACATTAAAAACATTGACAGATGTTGATGGCCACATCCTTACAAATAATCCGAATCATTCATATATGCAACTCCCAGTCACAACCCGCCCCAATATCGTTATGGTCCATCGGGCACGCATGTGGCCACGCTCAATACATTTGCTCTTCGCCCATCTGTCCACAAACAAGCTCGACGGCGAATTACTTCGAAAGTGATTCATAAAGTCCGCGACCCCTCCCTTGCTCTTCCCGCCCGTAGTCCGCGACAATCCACGGCTTTTACAGTCGCTTTTCATTGCCGGCGTTGATCCGCAATGGTCCATGCTTGCTTCGCCGAAGCTGCACCCCTCGGTGGGTGGTGAACAGGCAGGAAATTGGATTCTCCTGTTTCGAAAGATCGTGTTTGTAAATAGCGCGTTGGCCTTTAATAAACGTCCGGGGCCCCGACCTTCCGCCGGCATTTGTCATTCCTGATCGGTTTTAATCAAATGCCGATTACAGGTGCGCTGCGGTTCCCCGACAGTAAATAACCGGGGTAGTTGTGATCTCACGTGCGCCTCGACCTGTCACGTCAGTCGGCTTTTTGTCTCTGACTGATGCGTCGTTGGTCGTTGAGGCTTATCGAGGGGGCGCGTCTCTTGTGTTGGCTGCCTCGGATCCGACAACACGCCAAGATGCGAATCAAAGCAACAAACGTGACGCGATTACAGGCTGCAGTCTCTATCGGTGCGCGAGCTCATAAAAATGACAGCTACACGGTCGTATGTGCGAGAGAAGCTTCGTCTATTGTTGTTCTAGTCGCGAGTTAAAACGAAGAGGCTGTGTTGTGTTGCGTTCTCGGCAGCGACGGTCGGCCTGTTTGTTTTGCCTTGTTTATTTTTATTGCCTAGGATTCGTGCGCGGGCTGGACGAGGCGATGTTTGTTTATCGCAGCACTGAGTTGTCGCAACAAACACGCGCACACACACAAGGCGAAGTTGTGCCGCTATTGCCCGAGATCGCTACTACATGTTTCCATAGATCCCTCCCACGTGATTGGGCGCGGCGGCGATACAAAAATCGCTTGTCTCATTGGATTAGCTGCCCGACGATCAGGTTTTCAAACCTGTGCACGCAAAATCGGTCATTGTATGCCGCTTGTTGCCCTGCTCGTGAGCTGTGTGAATTATTTCCGTTTTTTACTGCTGCACCGTTGTGCAACAATCGCCGTCGAATCTAAACAGCAGCAACGGCTGGGAGACGTCGCGTCTTTTGTTTGTGCCTGGGGAACAATCGCCATTGGCCGACGCACNGATAAGGTTTTCAAACCTGTGCACGCAAAATAGGTCATTGTATGCCGCTTGTTGCCCTGCTCGTGAGCTGTGTGAAATATTTCCGTTTTTTGCCGCTGCACCGTTGTGCAACAATCGCCGTCGAATCGAAACAGCAGCAACGGCTGGGAGACGTCGCGTCTTTTGTTTGCGCCTGGGGAACAATCGCCATTGGCCGACGCACTCCACTTCGCGCCGAATGTTAATTGCCGTCGCACTCTTGTGTGTCGAGATGATAAGCGGAGACCGGCACTCGGCACTTCTTGTGCGCATAAAGCCTTTCCAGTTAAGCCCATTGACAGTATCCTTTCCACTTCAAGTTGCATTTCCGATTTTGCTAGTTAACTCGTAAGTAGACGAGCGTAGGTAACATTTCATCTAATCGACTAAAAAAACCCAGTGCGTCATGTGCCCACTATAAAAACGTCCAAAGCCGTCCTAAGTTCGAACGGAATAGAATATCGGATCGTACCTTGATGAATCATGAGTGTCAAGCAATCGCTACTTATAGGTTGCGTAAATTCGAAGATCGAATTTTGACCTTTGAGATTGGAATCACGTACAAAAAACGCAGTATTTGTGTTGGCGTGACGTGGTAAGACTCGTCTTCAGTTGTGTTTGACGGAAGCACGGCCGAGGGAGCGTGATTGAGATTGTCTCAGGTCGCGCGGGCGGTGTTGTGGCCGCTTCGCCAGTGACATTAAGTCAACACAATACCAAAATAGTAGTTTTTCGACATCAAACGCCAACTTGAACTTAATGAAATTTTATCACATAATGAGATGCCTGGTCTCGCATCGGGTAACCGGAGGATAATGGACGGTAGAACGGTAAATTGCATGTCTTTGCGCCTCAAGCGACCCGCGCTTACGGATTTGTGTGGTATGAAGGCAGCGTTTGTTTGTTTTTCAGTTGGCGGCGGCAAAACAACAACAGAAGCAGGCCGCCAACACGTCGAGAAGCGACGAACTGGGCGAAGCGCTGGGCGGCAAGATGAACAAAGACCAACAACAGATGCAGCAACAACTTGCTCTGCAGCAGCTAATGCATCTTCAGCAGATACAGCAGCAGCAACAGCAACAACAGCAACAGCAGGCGGCCGCTGCGGCCCTACAACAACAGGGTCTGGCGGCAGCGGTGGCAATGGCTCAAAGCAGGCAGCAGCCGCAGATTGGCCAGGGTAGGTTGCTTCATAGACGGTATCACGTATAATGCATCGGTAAGTGTTTTAATGCGTATTAATTATTTGCAGATTTATCTCCAGCAGAACTGCAGAGTATGTTACTCAAGCACGTGGCGGAGAACGCATCCTCATCGCGTAAGGACTCGTCGTCTCATCCGCCAAGCAACAGCGGCACAGAAAAGAACTTCTTTTCCTCGAAGGGCAGGGAACGCAGCGACGAGCGACGGGAATCTGTCAATGGTGACGTTGCTGATAATGATCGCAGGTATGTGGGAATTGTCGGCTCGCAGTTTTAATTGCAACAATTAAGCGCCTGGATTCCTCGCTTCCGCAAGGGAGGTGGTCCCGCCTGCTTGATGTCTACGTTTCGTTTGTTAATTGCGCGTTACTTGGTGGCAAGAGTCAAAAGCAGTTCAACTAGCCAAAATCTGATATTTTGCGTTCAAGACACAGCACTTCCTTAACGTGCGCATTCGCATGCTTTCCACAGCCTTGGAAACGGAAGGTGCGTTTTTGTTTGCAACCACAGCTCATTAGCATACAGCGCACGGCAGTCGTTGCCTGGCGACGTGGCGCGGTAGTTACGAAAGCTGTAGTCAAATCTCTGTTTGTTTGCTTGCAGCGCCAAGATCGTGATATATTGCAGCGTCGTTTGTTTACCACTGCCCGTGTTCGCCTCGCTCACGATCGTGTAGTAATCTGATCCGGACAACAAACCATTTTCCGGGCGGAGTTGGAAAACGGTTCCCGCGCGCACGCGCCAGTTACATCCATGCGCGGCCGCACCGAGCTTGTACATTTTTCCTGCATGCTTGCCGACAAACAGAAATCCGCTAATTGACGCCCTGGTAGTTGCGTAACTCGAACGTGCTGGAAGGTGGCCATTTTAGTAAACCCTCCCGAATACTAAAATATACACTCTTCTTATCTATGTTTGATCACGATGTCGATGTTGTAGTTTTAAAGTGGTTCAGGTTACTTTAAGTTTATGACCTGTTCACGCCTCCAGACGCCCAACGGTTGTTTGTTTGTGCTTTACGTAAAGTTCAGCGGCAAATTCCATCGGTCGGTCGTGCTGCCGCCGACGCGCGTTACCCGCTGTTTGTTGTTGGGACTTTGAACCCATCCCATGCACGCGCAAGATTAAAAGACACTGATGCCTGATGGTCCTTTGACAGAATCTCGATGACCCGAGGATCGCGGGAGAGCACGCCAGAGTCGCGCACGCAAATGTCGACGCAGCCTCTCTTCGCCCACGGTGTGTGCAAGTGGCCCGGATGTGACGTGGAGTGCAGTGACGTTTCCGCTTTCAGTCGGTAAGTAACGTAGCAAAATATACGATTCGCTCTGTGTACAAATGTCAAGCTCTCCCTCTAACTGCAATGATGGCACTGGAATTTGGACCCGAATGTTTTTGCGCCACGCCAGGGTTGAGTTGAAGGCAACTGGGGTGATTGTAATGACATATGACTCGGGAACACAAAATTCTTGTACTTTTTGTGACCTATTTCGAGCTGCCGACTTCCCGACGTCTTTTGCGAAAACTGTCACTTTTAAGAAATCGGTTGGTCAAATTTTCTCACATCTCGTGTGAATTGAAATAGCCTGGCAATTAACCTCGAACATTTAAAGCGAACCTGTCAGTGCAGCGTGCGATGTGACTGTAAAATATATTTGGGAAAGTAAGTTGATCAACGAAATACTTTCTCCATAACTGGCATACGAAGCTGTTTCTGTGGTGCGGTGCCATGAGAACCTGTCGTGGAGATATCGTCTCTCGATTAAACGATAAATTTATTTGCAGATTTGCATCCTAAATGGTATTTTAGTCACTCGTATTTGTGGAACAAGAGTTAGATTTTAATCAGAACTTGTGATTGGCACTTGCGCATTATGATTTGTGACGCATTCCGCACCTGTTTGTCCTGACACCGTAAATTGTTGGCCGGTTTCGCACAATTTCCATGATTAGCACCTAGCACCTTCCGTTTATAATTTGCGAGTAAATTTTCGTCTGTGCCCGGCCCTATTTACAATGATGTTAATTGGCGGAAACGGTGAAACAAATTATCAGGTTTTCGAGCGATTTTGCCTCCAACGCAGGTAAAAATATTTCCGCGTTACATTCCCATGCTTCGTATGCCCATACATTCGTGTAAAACTTGCATTCAAGTGTGTTTGCGACTATGCGCAATCACTGACGCAAAGAACAGGGATTCAAATTTTATGAAGGTCAAATACGAAGATAAGCGACAGTGACCCTAAATACTTAACGCGGATTTTTCTCACGATTCCTGTGTGTAACTCGCATTTCGCCGATCATGTGTTCAGCCAGTCAAAACTAAGAGATTGCTTTTCGTTCGCTGAACACATGGCAAGAGGCGTTGTGGCAAAAGCAAGTTGCGTCACCTTATTACAGCATGACTCAATATTTTGGTTACTCCGTGGCAAACGTTCATCCTTCAACAAATAATATGGCGGCCAAGGAGTTTGTTTGCAAGAAAATGATGCACAAAAGTAAATGTATCCAATTTAGCCTATTGTAAAATTGTTGTTATGTTTGTTTATCCACGACAGAATTGTTGTGCAACGTTATTCTCTACTTGTGTGCTAAAGCAGGTTTCGTTGTTGTTTACTGGCTCTCGTGAGATTGAATCAGTTTGCCGACGGCTACGTTAACAGAGACTTTAGTCCCACCCCCTGCCTATTACACTCGTTGTAAGATGACCTTGACATAGTGTTACAGGTTTCAAAGGATTTCAACATTCCCACAATGTTGTCTGTTTNTCGCTGAACACATGGCAAGAGGCGTTGTGGCAAAAGCAATTTGCGTCACCTTAATACAGCATGACTCAATATTTTGGTTACTCCGAGGCAAACGTTCATCCTTTAACAGATAATAGGGCGGCAAAAGGAGTTTGTTTGCGAGAAAATGATGCACAAAAGTAAATGTAACCAATTTAGCCCATTGTAAATTTTTTTAACGTTTGTTTATGCACGACAGAATTGTTGCGCAACGTTATTCTCTACTTGTGTGCTAAAGCGTTGCCTTGTTGCGCATTGTTTACTGGCTCTCGTGAGATTGAATCCGTTTGCCGACGGCTACGTTAACAGAGACTTTAGCCTCACCCCCTGCATATTACACTCTTAATAGAATGACCTTGACATAGTGTTACAGGTTTCAAAGGATTTCAACATTCCCACAATGTTGTCTGTTTGTCTGGCATCCCCTGTCAAGTCATCTGATAAGTGTTGTGTGTTTTCTCTCAAAGAACATTCCGACAGGCTTCATGTGCGTCAAACCTAGATTTCTATCGGTTTCCTTGGCGCGAGCGAATAATTACAAACCGAAAATTTATGCTGGTTCTATCGCAACAGCGATGTTTTCGTCTGATGACCTGTTTAAACCAGCAATCCGACAACACAACGCTGTTAATGCCTACCTAAAACGGCGTCGGCATTCGTGGTTTATCGCGCCTGCGTCAAGTGCGGCGGGTCGCCTTTGTAAGCGCTCGCATTGTAAACACGAACAAATCGCCGCCAACCAGTAATTGGCATCGCGGCGTCGCTAAGCTGAAACAAAGAGGGCTGATGGAAAAAATCTTGGAATAGCTCGCCCGACCGTTTAGCGGCCACCAGCGCCGTGCAACCGTACACGCGTCTGGTCTGGTTCTGGCGCAGTTAGATGGCGACCAGTCATTAGGCGCTATTAACCGCACGCGCGACGATATTCCCACGGCCAGTGCGTCGAGGGCGAGCGCTGGATGATAATTGATTCCTTGATTCGTGGCTCACCCCGGTAGTCGCTGGGAGGTACTTCAACCGCAGCAAAAGGGCCCGTTGCATTTCGGGTCGGGGATCAAATGATGGCCCGATTGATATCCGACGCGCATTTTGATGACCGGTTATTTTCTAGGGCAGGAAATGTTGCCGCGCACCAACTTGAACTTTGCAATCAGAATACATGTCAGGCCGGGGCCGATTACGTATCGCTTTGGTTCAACATAGGTGGCATTTTTGTGCGACAAGGCCCCGCTAAGCGATTCTCCCAGGACTGTACATTGGACATATATTGGGCGCCGCATCTCTTTCGGTCCGGGAATGACGAACAAGAACTCGTCCGATGCCTGATAGCGTGGAAAGACGTGATAATTACCGGGGCTGTTCTCCGACTTTCGCATCAGATCGAGGCATCAGCCTAATTAAAACGCCCTTCGTCGCTTCAGATTGCAGAACGGAGTAAACACCGCCTTCTGGGGGGAAAATACAAGGCCCCGCGCTGGAAGCTGTCAGCAGTGGTGGGAGGGAATTTGTGATGGCGCTTGTTGTTCCACAGCGCTGGCGCAACAAGCGACGTGAACTCCGGGCCCCCAAAACAGCAATAAACACATGCGCTGGCATCAAAGAATCCCGCTCGTCGACTCCCGCCTCAACTTCGCGATTCCAATTCGCCATTTGTTTTGTTGTTTACCGTATGATCTGAGAGCGTGAAATTGCAGTCTATCTTTTAATCTCAGCGGGGTTTCGCCGTTTTGCGTTCACACATTGCCCTGTCGCTGCACCTGTGGTCCGCGGAATAACGGGACTTTGCTCTGAGCCACTGGCGGTGACTGGTCCTTCCACGCACGTCTAGGTTCTTCCGGAAAGTGTGACATGATATTAGTATGCAAACATGCGAGACGACCATTGTTTAGGGCAAGAGTTGTGGTCGTTTATTGTAACTTGACAAAGAAATCGCGCTATGTTTAAGTACTGTCAAATAGCTGACCTTGTCTACAATCCTTCGGGATTCACAAAACTGTCGGCTGCTTGGTAGACAGCTCATCGCGCAAAGCAGTAATGTTCGTCGCATTTTGGTTAGCGGTGAGGTGAGGCGATTTCTCGATCGGTTTCGGCTCGACGACGCGCAAGTGCGTCACAGACAAAACACGGTGTTGCGAGTTTGACGCGCCCGCCAACTCTTCAATCAGCGCGCGCACTTGGCGTTTGTATCGGCTTATCCGCCGCGGCGTCGAATCACCGCTAACCACGCCTCGGGTAATTGCCGGCGAACTGTGGGTGCCGTAAAATGCGCTTTGCGATGCGCGGAGGCGTAATTATGCCGCATCCGTCGCCGTTTGATGTGTACAAGAAAACTGTAATCTGTTGGTAATCAGTCCACACCTTACACGATGATGTCTTCCCGACGTACTTTCCTCATGGGAATGTACAAATATATTGAGGGATAATTAGTGATAATCCTACGTCATAATCGACAAGGAGCCGTAGGTTCTCACTGACGACGCCTGTCCTTGAGGCCGGACGCTCAGTCGCTCACCACATCAACCACGCATATCGAACCTGGGAGCCTGTTGTTGTCTTTGCCGATAGCAACTTTTCTGCGCGGTGGCGTTTTCGCACAGCTGCCAATCGTCGCCGAGCTCCGAGAATGGCGGCTTTAATGCACATAGCTAACAATCCCAATGTGATCCAAGCTGTTTGCGTTATCGGACCAGGGAGACGCGAACGCTTATCAGGCTGGGCCATCTCGGAGGAGCCTGAAACCCGAGTGACGATGCCCTGCCAATTAGGCTGCACTCGATGCTGTGAGTAAACATCAACAGCGCCGCGTCATCTGTCATCTGCGCGCACTTGCCCGCTTGTTGTTGTTACTTTATGCACGCCATATCGATCTTCGCCTTGATAAGACGCGGCGCAGAGCTTTTTCCCGTCGATTGACGGAAACAATTGCAAATGTCGCGAAGTAAACATCCTACATTTCTCGCTGTTGGCGTTTTTATATTGACGTCGCGTTGTTTTTTTTTCAGACACTTAAACAGTTGTCATCGATTGGACGACAAGAGCACGGCACAGTGTCGAGTGCAGATGCAAGTGGTGGAGCAACTGGAAAAGCAGGTATATTACCTTACTTATACTTGCGCTTGCTGACTCATACTTTCCCCATGATTCAGCTTGATCTCTGCGAAACCTGTTCCGCGTAGAAGTAGTTTATAGCTCCCAAGAATTAAGTGCTGCAACAAGCTTTGTACTAAGAGCATGACTTTGCTTTTTAAAACCCCGCCTCATCAGGCAGCATGTAATTTTCGACCGGATGTGCAGAAATATATTGACACACCGCGTAGCACACCTTTATGGGAATTTATGGAAATTCCGGGCGGCGTTCGTTTACAACTGAGCTGCATAATTTGTGGTTTGCCTGTAAAGATTCGAAGGCGATTCTAGGCACTGGCCGCATAGACCGCAAATGCCTGTGCATCCTGGCCACGCCTCGTTTAAGCTTCTCGCCTCTGTTTGTCTGTTTTGCCCAACTGCAGCAACGACAAACGTTTGACATTCGACTTGTAACGAAATCGGGTCGGCCTTTTCCAGCGCACCTGCGATACAAAAAAAGAAACCAACTGAGGCGAAGGGAAACGGGCATGAGTGCATTTTCCGCACCCAAACACGCATCAGGGTCGTGCAGGCGCCGGAAGATCAACAACTGTTATTGGTTTACTCTGCGCCGGTGTTTGGGCTGTGAGAGAAAACACTTACGATTTCAGATCCGAAACATGGACTTGATCCGGAATTCGGATGTTGCCAATTGAGCGCCGGGCCGCTTGTAGTGTCATTTTCCATCTAAAGTTACGCTTAAAACTATAGTCTTGTAAAAGTACGGGCAGATCGTTACACAAGCAACGGTAAATAATAAATGGGTGTAAAAATCTGACGCGCGCTATAAAAATCCCGGTTTCCGGAAAGGCTGGTCATTTCACGTGTCCACGAATCCGTATGCATCCCTTACTGATGTGACGTATTTAGCGGCGATTAGAGAGCTTATAGCGGGTTGTCCTAGTGCATCTTCCGATTACGCGACATTGAGGCCTGTGATTATGCGCGGGATTCCAGCTCACCACAATCAGCGGCAACTTTCCATCGGAGCGACCTTTCAACGCCGATATTTATCCTCGTGTGGTCGGCACCAGCTTCCTCTTACAAGTGCTGGGGGCGCAGCACTGTGCTGTTGCCGTTACCGGGAAAATGGTGGGGTCGCAACGCATTTGGCAACAATAATAATCGCCCACGATGGCAACGCGCTCCCTGTAAGTTGCCATTTGCGCACCTCGCACCTGATAGGTAATGACGGGTGGCGCAAGGAAGCTAGGTCCACCATTAAAGCGCGAGGATCGTTGAAATTGTTACGAGCACTTCCGCGTTTTCTCGACAATGTTTATTGTCAACGATTGACGGCATGCCCAGTTTTTTTTCCAACATCAAAAGCCGAGCCAGGTGCGCTTATACAGCCCGAGCCGACCTTTTATTTTCCAGCAAATCGCATTTATACGAGCGCCTCCCCTGCAATGTTTCGCCGATCCCATCTCGGCACCGTTTTTTACGGCCGTTCCGCGAGTCAGTGTTTACCTCTCGTGGGCCGAAGTAAATTTTTCTTGCAAAGGCAAACAGCAGTAAAAGCGCATCTATTGTGGCTGCGAGGGCCTTCCAGAAGGGAACGACCGCGCCTCGCATTGTTGCCACCGTCGCTTGTGAAAGGCCCGCTTTGTTTACCCGCGTGCTATTATTTTGGAGGCCGCGTCGTAATAATGAAAACGCGCTGTTGTAATTTTAATTCCGAACCAACCGGATCTTAAATTGGGCAAACGTTTCGCTCTGGGTCACCATTGATGTCGTGCATTTCCGATTTTACTGCCGTTTCGAGGAACGGTTGCTATTTATTTTTCGTTGGCCAAGCGACGGATGCACTTCACTCGGTGCAATAAAAACTTGTCCGACCCTCAGAAGCCTCCCGTTTGCCGTGTAATGCGGCCGCGCTTTATTTAGCCGCCCAGCGTTTTATATTCCTCATTACCTTGCCGCCCGCCGAAATTGGATGTTGCGCGAAATGTGATTATCCGCTCGCCCGACGGATCGCGGCGATTTTATGGGCGCAGTTTCGGTGACGCGCTTGTTTGTCCTCCACGGGGGCCAAATCTCTGCCAAAAACCACTTAGTCCGCACTCGCATCATTTCAACAAAGACGGAAGTATAAAAACGTGCCCGTACCCTTGAGCACATAACTGACCGCCACCGACGGAACGACTAAGTGCGGCGGCAAATTGGCCCTAATTCGGATGTATTTGGAAATGAGATGCTTTTAAGGCCTGAAAACTTGTTGTCTCGTCGCTGGCCGGTGTTCAGTTACCGCCGTCCGGGCGTGCACTTGGTTGCTTCGCCAAGCAGTTTGTTTGTCGCCCGGCGATTCCCAGAGCCGCGGCTCGTTTCGCTTTTTCAATTACGCGCGTCCCGGCTACGGTCACGGCTGTCAGTGTCGGGCCCCAGACTGTTAGCCCGGTGCTTAGGGGGCTGATGCGCGTAACACGATCGCAGGTGAAACTCGAACACGCGGCCTTGCACCGGCTGGACTTGTTCACGAACCGCTGCAGATTTTGGTGCGACCGAAGTCAACTCACCGGGAATCGTTTGCAACCTCGTGACCTCGCGATGACATTTTCCAGGTCAAATCACCTGTGAAATTTACGCCTCGGCGCCGGCGAATTAATAACCAAAGAAGGTCAGCGGCCGTGTTGCATGCGCGGTTTACAGCATTGGCGATGACAAATTCGTGTTGCGGTGAGACAGCAAACAGCTAAGGCCTTCCGGCTTTCTCACTGTACACCCGCAAAAAACGCAGCGGGCAGATTGACAACGTAATCGCTGGGCTGTTTGTGCGTGGCAGCCGCTCAAGACGTAATTTAAAACGATCCCAAACGTAATATCGCGTAAACAACGTCGTGGCGTATTTACCAGCAATACGACGCCGAGCGCAGCGCGTTGACATTCAGCTGTAATAGTATTTTGCCGAAGCTGATCCAAACGTGGCGTCGTTGAGCGAAATTGGAGCTTTTCGTCAATCACATTTTCTGCTGCCGTAATACCGAGCATTTATTTGCATAGGACGATTTTTGCCGCTCTCGTTAAAGGCTCGATCGCCACTATTGCACTGCCGGAACGCAAGGCACGCGCATAAAGACACACAACGAGTTTATAAATATTTACTTCTCCTTGTGTGCGGAGAAGTGTTTCGTCTAAATTTGTTTGCCATTTTACTGAAAACTTCTTTAGTAACAGGGTCGCTGTAACGTTTATCGATGTCCTTACTAGTCGTAAAAAATACTTCGGCTGATTTGTCTTTTTCGCTTACTTGCAGGCAAGTCAAGAACGCGAGCGTCTCGAGGCCATGATGACACATTTGCATATGGACGGTAAGGACGGGCGCACGGAATCACGTGACAGTGGCGCCGTGGAGCTGTACGGGCCCATCGGCAGCAAGCCAGAATCCGCCAGGAGCAACGGAAATTCGGCCAACAGCCAGGTAGGTTCAAAACTCTCGATACTTGTCACAACAAATACTTGTTGGCATTGCCTCCGTGTATGATGCGGATTGCGATCCACGTCATCATGATAAAGCTAACATGCTTCCCCTGTTCAGCTCCCAAGGCACTTGTAATGGTGACGGTGGCCAATTTTTGCCACTGGCCCCTTGTTTGGTTGTAGATCGGAGCAACTCAAACACTACGCACCTGTTGTGTACCAGAGGGCGTTGCATCACGCCACAGTTGTATAGCTTTACGAGTGGTCGACAAATAACAACTCAGAGTGCGTGGCGCCGTTAAAAGACACCGTTTAACGTAACAGCTCACTCGAACGCGCGCACCGGTGCCCGGCTGTTGTTGTTTGTGACCACTTTGAAGCGTTGCGAATCACACGCCAGATTTGACACCTCTCGCTCTACGGTTTAAATTCCGGGCGTTCCTCTGATACAGCTAAGTGCCGGTTTCCTTGTGGTAATTCAATTCACTTCGGCGTCCTGAGCCGCGCTCCTGCAATCAACTTGCAATTATGCGCCACCGCCATCGACCCATTAACGCCTTGTGGATTCAAGGCCCGGTCCAAGGTGGAGTGCGTTGAACTAAAAACAGCTTCCCGCGCCGCTGCATGATCTCTTCTGTGTCGGGATCAGAGAGTGATAAGTTAAGGCAAACAAACTCCTTTGAAAAATCTCGCCCTCAAGACCGTCGCGAGACATCAAAGCCACAGGCAGTTGCTTTTTAGCGCAGCCAAAATCGTCTGCACTCCCACCAGTTGGTGATAATAGCGCCCCACGCCGCCCTTCCTGCCGAGCGCATCAGCGGAAGGATTATCTTCCACTTTCGGTGTTAAAGCGTCCACAGGCCGGCACAGCTTCTTGACGAGAACTTGGCTGTTGTCAAATTGACTTTCAGACGATTTTTTTGCGGTGCAGTGGAGGGCCTGCTTCGAATCGCTTCCCAAACTTTCTGTTTCGAGCCGGGGCTCTTTGTCTCGCGCTTGACAACTATTGTTTGGAAAGCGTGCTCGACGGCTGAGGGCTCTAAACAACGTCAACAAGAAGCAGTAAACAGCGCAG
Source organism: Phallusia fumigata (assembly GCA_008931825.1). NCBI lineage: Eukaryota > Metazoa > Chordata > Ascidiacea > Phlebobranchia > Ascidiidae > Phallusia > Phallusia fumigata. Next base: position 25,616 of record QXVZ01007879.1, read on the forward strand.
CGCAACATGCTCTCGGCCTCGCGAGCAAGCGCTTGTGGTGCGTCGCTCAACGCTTCGAGCTCGGGCCGACATCGGCGCGTCTTTTGTTCCGGAACCTCGCCAACTTGACCTCGCAGCAACGGCGAAAGCTGCGACAACAACTAATTTGTCGCTAGCCATGTCCCGGAATGTTGTTCCTTTATTTGCTGCCACTCGGCTTGCGCTGTTGTCTGTGGTCGCGCTCTTACTGGAGCACTGTGACGTCGGAGTTTTCGATGAGGTCACGTGGCTTCCAACTGAATGTGTTGCACGTGAGCAAACCCCCGAAATTAAAAATGTATATTGTTTATTTATACGTGTTAAGGGCAGCGAACAAGTCTCAAGTGTACACAATAAATTCCCTGACCTTTATTAATACGCCTACAGATCACGAAACATATGTTAGTGTTTGCAGTTAGTGTCAGAAGTTGGCATTAGTTAAAAATCTCCCTTAAAAAATTGGTTTCGAATGGATGTCGTCCATACTGCAGGTTAAGTTTCCCTGACCCTATTATCTACATGTTTTTACTATTGTGTCTTGTCCCAGATATAAGGTATTGCTGTCCTATAACGATGGGCCAAGCGGGCCGAGTGGACCAGTTGTTTTCAGCACTTTCAATGACACAACAAGCTGTTACGCTACTTTCAGTTTTCCGTTCGCCGTCTTGTATTCGTTCCCTAAACATGTATATAAAAACGCCATTAAAACGATGCGGGGAACGCAAACACACACACGGCGGTGGGAAAGTCGCAGCCCGGTGGCGCGTTTGTTTGTGTTGATTTGTGAATCATTTCCCCCTGCGCGGCGGCGCAACAGCGTGTGTATTGATCAGCGGCTAGAACCTCGGCGCCGCACATCAAAGTAAACGCGCCGATTTGCTGGTGCATGATGCGGCGAAGTCGAATCGCGGAACATGCTCTGAACATCGCGATGACACGGACGTAATTGCCAAATGGAAATATCGTGTACACTGCACATTGCGCGTCTCAAACACTTTTTCCTATTGGCTTTTGCGCTACTTTTGGGCCTAACTGGAATTACGCCTTGATCAAAGGCGTTGCGCGGCCGTTGAATAATTAATTCGCCTCTTGGATGAAGTAAGTCGCAAAGAGCTCTACGCCCTGCATCTAAATAAACTGTTTGGATTACTGAGTGGAATTAAGTTGGGGCACGTCGAGTGACCTGGTAGCTTTTTACATCTCCCCGACTTCGCTATTTCTGCTGCCAGCCTCGGGAATGCAATAACCAAACAGCTCGCAAGTGCCCAAATTGGCAAGACATACGTCAGTGCCGCGGAATTCCAGGCGACAACAATGGATACTCGAGGCGAAATAGGCCGTTCGCCTGTAATGCCTTCTAGTCCGTTGACTTCCTCCGGAGTCAGCCGTTAAATTTTACTAGCGCACCGAGAGCATTTGTGCGCTGGCATACAAATCGAAATGCCTCAGTCGCATTTAAAAGGCTCACCACCCGTGTGTGTTTCGCAGATGAATAACAACATCGCCAGCAACAACCAGCATTCATTAGCGCTCGCCTTCCCGACTCCAAATCCACCAGCGGCAGCAGCAGCGACGATGTCATCGCGCGTTCCCAACCCGCTGAGTCTTCCATCCAGTCCGATCTCGAGTCAGCACATTTCCGGATTTCCTACATCGCTTTTTCCGACCACCTCATCCGTGCCGTCTTCGCCGCCTCTCTTCGCGCCCTCAATGACCAATCAGGCGATGAGCAACGGACCACGTGACACCATGTTGCACCCGAACAAGAGACGGCACTCTGCAGGAGTTCCAATATCCGCAGGTATGTCTTCCCGAATGTCCCCGTGCAATGGCTGCAGCAGTTAAAAGTGATGTGCATTGATGTGGCTGCGGGACGTGATAACGTAAAAGGCAGTGTATTTTTAGCGTGGTGTCGCCTCCGTTCTGCAATCTAATTTGCCCCAACGCGAACGGGTGCGTCGGGTATAGGGTTTCCCCGTGATATTTGCTTTACTTAAATAGGCCCTTGTAACCTATTTGTTTCTCCTTATGTAGCGGTTAAGTCAATTTATTGGCGCCTAGCCCAGTTCCTTGCCACACGCCCAATGCAAGGACTCCCGTGCTAAGTAAATGCATTTATGTACGGTGAATTATAAATGAGAGCCCATTAGGCGAATCGGTGGCTCCGTCTCCACCTTTTCTCGTTTGATTCCCTTGTTTATCTCAAGTAATCGCCGAATCGCCTATCTTAACGGACTGACAGGGGGCTGAATATCTTTTTCTCCGCCTAATTGCAAGTCGCGTGCCAAGACAGCGCGTCCCCGGGCGCACATGGAGGTTGGGGCGTCTTCGCTGTCCGCCTCTTGTTGTTGCGCACATTAATTATTGATGCCTGTTTTCGTTGCTGAATAATGCATCGCTCAGCAACCGCCATCTTCCGCCCGCTCACTTTCTTAACTTTTGCCCCTCAATCCCCCTTCCCCCGTCGCTCTATCGTAAGCGGGTCATGCTTTCGCTAATTCGGGCTGTCGTGCGCGAAAATGTCGCGTGCAATCGCGCACTGCGCCGTTGCAAGGCAAACAAACACGGGGGACGACCGCGCATGTCGACCTACAGCGATAGACGGGACCCGCGGGACGCGACGGCTATCACCTGGGAACAGAGTGTGTTTATCCGCGCCCAATCATTAATAAATAATTCCTTGTTTGCCTCGTTCGATCTATAGACCGTCCTTGCTTGTCTATGAACTCCGCGCGTCCCTAGCATGTCCTGAGCGAGGGCGAGTCCTCCGCTATGATGTGGAGATGTTGGGGTGTCATCTTGCTCTCCGTGCCGAGCATCGAAATACCGCAGCGTCTTGCATTAGTCATGTGCTTTCCTGTTTGTGACAGCTGTTGGCTAAGGCAAATCGGAAAACTGCGTAATGATGCTGATGTTTTCGTTTCAGATCTGTCACAGAACCAGGAGTTCTACCGTAATGCGGACGTGAGGCCTCCGTTCACCTACGCGTCTTTGATCAGACAGGTAGCATGACATAATGTGTGGATATTGTATTCCATTTTTTAGAGAAATGTAAAGCATACTGCAAACATTAAAAATACGAAAAAACAGAATTTTTGTAAAAAAAGGGCAAGACTATAAAACGCAATGAAAAATCATTTTAAACAACAATGTTTCAAGCCGCGGGTTATCAATGTTAGGACTGCCCGTAGCCGCAAGTAAATCTCGACCTGCAATCAAAACATCACTGCTGTAAAAACCGTTACCGTTGTCGTGTTGCAGTCCTCTGGAAATCGCAGGCATGGAAACACGATAGGGTGTGATTTAGTGGCTGCTCTTCCGCATAAACAATGTCGGGCGGGGCAACTGTGCTTGAATCCGTTAAAACGAGATTAGGCCGCGTGTTAATCCCACGCCACCTCATCACAGCTCCTCGCACCTTTAACCCGAGCCACGATATATGTCGGTGTTTGTGTTGCGTCATGGGCCAGTGGAGATCGTACCCGAACCAACGCAGTTGTAAGAGCGTTGCTTTGATGTTTTTTGCCACATGAAAACCATCCGATTCCTTAACTTTCTGGTTGTGTTCCTTCGCCATTTCACCCACAAAAAAAACTATTGGTACGTCCAACAAGTTTTGCTGCGCGCCATTTTTTCTTTTATCCTCTGGCAACGGTTGTTTAGCGCCACCTAAAGGTAGAGCGCTGCGTCTGTGATAATCTAAGTACTCCGGCGGTCAGTCACGTTGTAGCTGTTTTCCTCGGATCAAGTGCGTGTTGTGTCGGCGCAGGACAATACCACAGGTGCCCCGGCCTGTTTCGTGCCCGAGTACTCAGATAAAGCAGAAGCACACGAATGCGCTTGTAATTCCCGTCATTCGTCAGGTCTCACAAAATCGCGCGTCGCCGCTTTACCCCGTTGATCCCCGCGAGGGTAAACAGAGCGACAAACACTTCTTTTTCGCTCGAAGCCGCCCCGCCCGAAGTAAACTGGTTTACGATGGCCTCAATGACGTAAGTCGCGTCTCCGAGAAGCGGAGCCGACCACACACGGTAACCAACTGCGCCCCTTCGCTCTAAAACCAATATAACAACACAATAAATGTTCTCATCGACGCTATTGACGCTATTGTTTGCGCTATTCAAGGTGAACGAAAGGCAAGCCGTTGTCCCTTCTCTGAACTCCAATTCACTTTTAACTTACATCCACAGAGGCGCAGAAACAAACTAGTGTGTAGGTTGTTTGGGAGTTTACGATAGACGACCACACAATAGAAGCATTGCGAAATAGGAATTTTTATAACATGTGCCCGGTTGATACCTTGGGATATTAAATCGTCGAACGGAGAGTTACGTATTTATTGGAAGTGTAGCCTGTAATAAGCTGGACTGAAATTAAGATTGTTGTGTTGTTTCGTTTCGACGAAGCGTGCACGCGCCGGGAGCCAGGCTATTTGTTTTCCGTTTCGCTTTGGCTTATACGCAGGTCGGGCGAAACGGCAAACATCAAAATATAAACGCAGCTCTCCAGTTTGAAACGCGACCCGCCGCGCTTTGATTCGTCGCAACACCTATACGTTCCACCTACGCACGACGTAGCAAAAACTAGCCGGCGAAAGTGGGTGAACTGCGCGTTACGGTGTGAACCGTGCCGTCCGTCACGCTGAAACGATCTGCGGAGTGCAATTAAGTTGTTTGTGCGCGACTTCGTCCGTCGCCCGATCCTTCATTCCCGATTTTTGTTACTGCGAGTCAATATCCGCGAACAAAATGCGACACTTCCTTATTATTTTGATTGATTTTGGCGCTTGTCTTCCGCTGGTTCGGACGATAAAGCCTCACAAAGCAAAACACAAGCCGCCAAATGAGGCCTTGTTCCTTTTGGAAGCCACAGGGTCCAGGCGCAGGACGCGTTTGGAGAGAAGATAACAAATTATCCCCTGTCCGCTGGATGTTGTTCCAAATTTCCGTCACCCCATTGGTGTGCCTTGTGATAAACTTAGCTACGCCAAAGCTTATGTAACAATATTCGCCTGGGTGCAATCCATCTTACTGCAGCAAAACATACCCATTAATAAAATGCGAACACCTTCTACACACTTCCGTGAATGTTTAGGCAATCATCGAAGCCCCAGACCACCAAATGACGTTAAACGAAATCTACAACTGGTTCCAGAAGAAGTTTGCTTACTTTCGAAGAAACGCCCCGACTTGGAAGGTAAGGTGTCTAGGCAACAGGAGCGGTTTTCCCGAAAAGTTTTACTAAATATGCAAAAGCACTGTCTTGTAGGCTACGCCACAAAATTGGGTGCTGACAGCCGACGATTTTATCGCACGATTACCGGTTTGGAATCAGTTTTTCACGTTAATTAAAGTGCCAGATATCTGGCTGTGGTTTAAACATTTACTGTTTGAATTCAAATTTCAACTTATTGCAGTTTAGGAAAGACTTTGGAAAACCATCGCCATTTTTAGATTGGTTGTTTTATAGTTATGTGACTTCCACGCCACCAGGCGGACTCTGTCGGTTTAGTACAGTACCCTGCCGTATATTAATGATAACCAAATGCACTCACGATATTGCTCTGTATAGAACGCGGTCCGCCACAATCTCAGCTTACACAAGTGCTTTGTGCGTGTCGAAAACGTTAAGGGAGCAGTTTGGACGGTGGACGAGAGCGAGTACCAGAAGCGACGACCGCAAAAGTTTTCAGGGTATGCCCTCATAGTGTGGGCTGCTGCTGCATTTGATTTTTGCTGCTGGTTTCTCTGCTCGCGCTGCTCATTGGTTTTCCTCTTGCCACCTTAGTTTGTTGATGTTGGCGCCTGCTTTTTGCTTTCGGTGTGCTCGTGAACGTCCTGGTTTGACGCGCTTTTCAGTTAACCCCCAAACTTCACCCACGTAACCCCCCAGGCCAAGCAACTCACCCCAAATACTCACCAAACGGTGTGTCACAGTCATAGGGTGGTGGGGTTGGTTATAGGCAGTGCAGATTGGACGTTGTGACTGACTAGTGTCTACATACATTTCTTGCTGTCGCCCGCAGAGCGCCATACGCACCAACCTGTCGCTGCATAAATGCTTTAAGCGGTGCGAAGACGTTATGGGCTCGTACTGGACGGTGGACGATCGCGAGTTCCGCAAGGGCCGACACCTGAAGCGCGGACGACCCCGCAAGTACAACGAGCGAGACGCGGCCGCCATTTCGCGAGCCCAGTAAGCTTCGACGCACACGCACCACCTCTCCAACGCCCAGTTTTTGCACCAGTAAACGAAATACCTCTTCCCAGACGCACGACAATCATGTACCTTCCGTATGTCCCTCGCACCTCAGCTGTCCCCCTCGCTGTAATTTGATGCGATCTATATATTTGCACCATGGTACAATTCGCACTGGCCTAATTTAAATCCTCGGGTTCACGCAATTGTGCGCCTAAAACCGTCTGTACCTCCCTTCTTTTGCATGGCTCCCTCTTTGCATGGACTGTAATTTTGCTTTTTATTGCATGCCGCTTTTGCTTGCATGAATACTGTATAGTGAACTAACATTGTAAAAGTTTTTTGGTCGTGTCGAGGACATCTTTGCACAACAACGTTTTCTTGTTGTACAGAAGCCCGGCTATTCGGGGACGCATGGATGTGAACAGTAACCAAGGATTCTATGGAGGACCGATGAACTTGGCTGCTATGCAGGTAATTGGTACCATCACTTGTACGTTATAAAAAGTTACACGCCAAAAGGGCAGGGGCTTTCCTCCATGGTAAACGATTGCTATCCGCACATGAAGAACTTCCGAACATGATTACGCGCGTGTTCTGTGGTTCCAGGCCTTCGCCGTTTATCATGTCACGCCCTGCCGGTGATGGATCGCGCCCCGAGCGCTAAATGCGTTGTTGGCGCGATTCGGGAAATCACAAGCGGCATCTGCGGATGCCAGGTTGCCCCGGTGTGAAGTACCTCTGGCTTGTGTTTACAGATGACCTTCGGCGACGCTGCACAGCTCGCCTCGCAGGCAATGTTCGGATCCAACCCGATGTCCAACTACAGCAGCTTCATGCAAAGCGGATTCGGATCTGGCATCTCCCACAGCCTATCATCCGACGCCGCCATGACCATGGATCCGTCGGAGGCGGTCAATAACCTCACTTCGTTGATGGGAGCACGCCGACAGAGCATCTCACCAACAACCAGTAACCACAGCTTCAAGGAAGAAGCCCACGGGTACGTTCTTCTTTTAAATTTGGACCCTTTTGTTAATCCAATTGGTGGAATATGTGCATACTTAAGAGTAAATTTGCATTCTAACTGTTTAGGAGAGAATCGTACGTAAACAACAACCAAAGCAACGTCAAGATCGAGCTTGTCGACGAACAGCAGCCGTCAAACGATCACCGACAGGCGCAAAAGTCGCCAATGTACATGGGAAAGGCGAACAGGAGCCCACAAGTTGATGAAGCAAAAATGTTTAACAGCCCGGCGGCTCACAGATCACGTGAAGACGACATTGAAGAACGCGGCAGTGGAGGATCGACGCTCTCCGACGCCTCCGCTGGCGAGGACGTAGATAAACCGTTGAATTTGCATCACGGCGATCATCAATCGAACGACAGCAACGGTTCCCTTGCAAGGCCCAGTATACTGTCGGCGCGTGGTTCTTTCACCATGTTACACGACCAATCCGCAGCTGAGTAAAGCTGTTTGGTTTAGGACAGACCTTATTACGACTTTTACTACATTCCAAAGCCGCGCCCATTGTGGGCACCGCGCGCGTTTTTCGACTGTTGTTTAAGATATTCAAGCTCGTTGGTTGCTTCGCGGGTGCTACTAGCAGAGAAGTGCTCTATCTATAGTATCGCATGCGCGACACGCAAACACAGACAAGCCGATGCACAATGCCACCCGCAGTAGTGAGAATACATCGTACTCGCACCACCACCGCCACCACACACGTTCAAACGCCCGCTTTGTTTCATCGTACGCCCTTGACCTTACTCGTGTTCCACCGCTATTATATACAGAGGTTCATTCTCGCATTTACGGGTGCTATCCTATCTATTTTGTGCGACGCCGATTCGCGTCGAATTTTGTGGTCGTTCCTGTTGATTTCATGCGCGCAATCATCGACGATAATTGGACTAGCCGCGGTGCTGTAGAACAGTAGAGAAATTGTATCCCCCCCCCTTTTCGCAGGTGTCTACCATGTCCGCTGTCACACACACATAGCAAAATGAAATTGTTGTAACTTTCTACACCTAATTTGAAGCGAAGTCGTATAATCAAGAGCACTTGGAGTAAGACCATAGTGGCTGAACAACACACAGCGTTTTGTCCAATTTATATTCTTCTCGTGTCTGGTGTCTGTATGAAGTAAACCCAACACCATAAAAACAGTTGCACACTTCGGGAATATACATGTATTTGCACGAAAAACTTTTTTCAAATCATTCGTCGAACAACCGGACACTACAAAGTCGCTATACGTCTTTACCAACTTTCAGCGTCAGCCATTTTTGTCGTTGCCGTATTTGTTCCCCCCTTGCTTATCTGTCTTACTGCAGCCGGTGCTTTAGGCCTTCCTGACAAAAGACTGGAAACGGGCAAAGATTCTGTGCCCGTTTCACCCTGTGTCAAAACGTTGGTAGCAGCAAATACAAACACGTACATGGAAAGTGTTGTGTGAAGGTTTGGTTCACAGCGACAAGTTATGCTTTATTGTAAGGGCGTCCTTCATCATGTAGTCACGCAAGGCCCAGAGTGCCGATTTGGCCGTTTCGTGCTGTCCCTTGCCGTTTCCAAGCCAGTGAACAGGCAGTCTGCAACAGACAAAAGATAATGATTTATCACACAGAAATTAAATCGTTGCGCGCGGACAAAATTGTAAGTTTTTTGTCTCAAGTGTTAGCAAACAATAGGTATGTTCTCGTAAACGGTAATTCAACGTTAGAGCAACTGCCTATATACTGTATGTTAGTAAGTATAAGACATCCACGAACAGTGTAGCTGGCCACGAACATTGGAAATCCATATCACCCACCTTTCCTCTTCTTCCCTGCTCATGGCAATATCTCGCTCCTTCACTTTCATGCTCCTTGACCAGTTGCTCACAGTCTTACTGCCTTTCTCCAATCCTGCGAGCAATAAAAATGTTAACAAATATATACATCATCAAAATGTATAGAGTCCAGATTTGTTTGCAGGTAACCTTCGATATAACGTAGGTAGGCCTCTGAGTGCATGACCCGTTGTGCTTTCGGAGGCGGCTTGACAAAGAGCGCGCCGCGGCGCAGACGATGCTTTTCGGCAAGTGTTGGCGGTTGCGCAGGAGTCTGAAAAACGGAAACCCGGTTGCGAGTCACAAGGGTCAGTGTTGAGTACAAATGTTCTAAGCGTCATTGTGAACTAAAAACTACCAATAATAATGGATCAACCTATTTTTGTTACCTGGCGTGTTTAAAATCAATAAAGTAGCTCACACATTTTGATCACACAGATTATTTACCTGTTGAGGTTGGGGATACTGCCCAGGGGTCTGGCCGTACAGGGTCATGGGTGAAGCAGAGCTTGGGTAAACCGAAGCCCCAGGTTGCATGGGGTGGGGTGTACCCCCTGGGTGCATCTGCATTCTTTGTTGTTGCATGCTAGGAAACTGGCCCGGCTGGGGCTGGTACGGGGTTCCGTAGTGTTGGCCCGGTGTTATGACTAAAAATTATTTTATCAGAAACAAATGCACAAAAACAGATGACAGTGCGATCATCATTGTGGAGTGGAATGGGTGTCAAAAGACCTGGTAATTGTCAGGAAATGCTCACAACAAAAGTGCCAATTTAGGCTTGTTCGGGCCTTTTGACCAGGTAAAGAAACAGCCTCAAAGTGTTTGTTACCTGGTTGTGGAGTAGAAGCTTGCGACAACGTCTCATCAGCATCTTTCTTCTTTTTCTTCTTCTTGGCAACAATCTTGCCCTCTGCCTCTAGCTTAGCTGTCTGCTCTCGAGCCTTCTCCTCATACTCCCGTTTCTTTTCCTCCTCCAGGCCTCTCCACTCCTCTCCCACCTAACAAAACATACCAAGTTTATCTAGACTGATTTTGCAACTTGCTGGTGTTGAGGTTTTCCGATTGTAACTTTTTCATTGAACAAGTTTGCCCACCCCTGATCTAGACCCTTAAACAACATGTTGAATATTTTCGGCTGTTCCCACCTACATCGCCGTTTTATTTTACCAAGTAGAATAAACTCAACTCAACATTTTGTCACTTACAATTTTACTAATTTCACCAAAGGCCATGTCAGGGTTTTCGGCTCTCACTCGGGGATGACAGTGGCTGGCAAAGAGAATGTATCCAGTTGAATGTCCTCCTCTCCCTTTCTTCTTCGGCGGAGGAGTGGGAGCGGCCTCTGGATGCGCTGAAGATGGTCGGCTGTTGTCAGGAGACTACAGGATGAAACACCAAATACAGAACATGAAGTATATGCTTAATGTTTACCACACTTGCACTGTAACAAACCTGGAATATCCCCGGCGATGACGCAATCATATTCGGGTGTGGGGATGAAGCGTAAGGTTGTGGTGAATTCTGGTAGGGCTGCATATGTGGGTGTTGCACAACCCCTGGATGGGGCGAGGGATACCCTTGATTGGAAGCATACTGTTGACCCATGTAATGTGGTGTAGGCAGAGCCCCATGGGGATGAGGGGGCTGGCCTGGGGCAGGTGCCCCCTGGTACCCCTGATATTGGTACTGGGGCATGATATTTTGCTGCTGCATGTAGCCTTGCACCTGCGGTTGCATTCCTTGTTGATACATCGGTTGGTTCACAGATGGATGGGAGTACCCTTGCATTGGCACAGACTGTCCCTAGAACATAACCATGCTCTTATTATGGCATAGAAATGAATTACAAATCAAAGGCTTTGTAATATCTCAGTACTGCAGCTCATAGTTTAAAACAGGTTACTTTGGAGCTGACTTACCTCAGCAATAGCAGCAGATGCCTTGGCGGCTTCAATTCTTGCTTCATTTTCTCTTAAAACCAACTCGTTTCGTACAAGCTGAGTTAGTTGGGGAGAAAGAATGTATTCCACCACAATGGGCTTCTTGTAGTAGTAATACTCATCATCTACAACCTGTTAATTGGTATTCAACAAAGGATCAATAAACTGTGAATGATAACAAGTTTATCCAAGGTGGAAAAAGTTTGAAAAAAGTAACCCTTGCTTTCTATCAATTTTAACTGCCAAACTCACACATTTTGTGGGAAATGCATAGATAAGCTCCCAGTAATAGTACCTGGTCCCTGACTTAGAACTTTCCATCTGCAAGAATAAAAAAGGCCTTTCCATTTGCCACTACAGTCTAAACTAAACAACTGAAAAGTTACCAATAAATATTTGTAACTAAATTTCCTTCCTAAAAGGGGGTTCTGCCTATTGCACTACTTCAGACCTTCTGATCTAAATTCCTACAATAATGAAAAAGTTTCATTTTTTGATTTACTACTACTAAACCATGACCTCTCAACTGAGCACTAAATCTTTTTCTGACCAAAATAGAGATACATAATTAGCAGTAGAACATGGCACTTACCTTAAATGAGGGTGCATACCGCTTTACTTTGATTTTTTTGATAATCTTGTCAGCGTATCGTGACTCGTACAAGTAAATGTCCTTCTCAGGAAGTTCGGTAGGTCGACAAGCACAATAGTCCTTATGGGCCATTACAAGACATTTGCCGACAACTTCTGCTATGGGAAAAGTGTCTTCAATGGAGCTTAAAAATAGCTCATTCCTGAAGGGAAACAGGACATTATTAACTGTTGTCTACATAAATAACACAGCAGTCTCTTCAGTTGATTGAAGTTTATTTTTACATTTATCTAGATAAAATGTATGTTTGTGGCAACCCACATAAAAGGACTATATACTTACTTATAAAACATCCTGGTTGGCTCATGTTCAACATCCGTGGGTCGTACAAACCATGGACCATGAAGCCATACGTTGTTGTGACTGTCCGTCCATAAACGCTCAACACGAGATATCTAAAACACAAGCAAACTAATAACACATCCACAATGGATGTTATCGATGCGCAGTTGTTACAATCTTAACCATAATTACCTTAATTTCAAGTGAGTTTGGTTGCTTCACATACACACAGTCCCCCAACTTTATCCACATATTCTTGGTAAAGTATTGGCTGTAGTAGGTAGCTGTAAAAATGAAATATCATTTTGGTAAAAAATGGAAGAGTTTTGTGCAGAGCATCTTAGGGTAACACTAAGGTAAGAAAGGTGAGAAAATAGGAAGTATTATGAAATCACACATATAAGTTGGGGATGGCTGAGCTGAAAGTGGAAAGTTTCATCATACCAACCTTTGAAAGGTCAAGTTACACACTGGTTTTAAACAATTGTTACACCATAGACATGTGATGTCATTAACCATAACCTGAGTATGTTGGGCCGAGCACCTATTCTTAACATGAGATACTTCATGCTTATATAATTACAGCATTCTTCATTTTCAATTTGTTTCACCTTTGATCCACTGAAGCATTAATGAAACTGTTGCAAAACGTTAGTTACTGCAAAAATGTTTTGTTTTCTTAAACTTTTGCTCATTATTTTGTGATGTTTAGCAGCATTTGGTCAAGCATTAAGTGTCATGTTTTATCATCGATGAAACACTGACTTTCATAAATGGAAATGCTCAGCCCCAAGTACCCAGGTACTGTTGGCCCATACGTTGCAACTGTCCAATCTAAGGGCATTTACCTTCACTGTGGGGATTCTGGGAGTCTGTTTTAATGTTTTCCCTTTCCTTAGTGATTTCATCAGTGGGCCATTCTGGATCTATTCCTTGTGTTAAAAGCATTTGACCTTTGCTCTGTACCAAAGAGCTCTCAGGCTGCAACATGAATTAAAGTAATAATCACCAGTTCATCACACGTCTGTGCTATCATGATCCCAAACTTACCGGTTTGGTTTCACTGTAGCATGAGGGCATTCGAATAACAGGCAATGCAGTTTCACGCTGGACAAGCTCAGTGTTGTTGGGTGGAAGTTGTAGAAACTTGATTCTCTTGAAAGATTTTGCCCTGCTTGAGTAACGAGATTCACAAACATAGACATCTTCATCTGGAAAACCTGCAAAGAAAGTAGATGGCATCCACTTAAATGCAAAACGGAAAAAAATGCACCCTAATATTAGAAAATACACTGTTAAGAGATCAGACATCAGACAGGAAAGCAAAATATCTTACCATCAGGTTTCAGTTTAAAGTAATCCTTTCCTAACATAACAAAGCACCTTCCTCGAATGAGTGACACAGGAACAGTGTTGTAATAATCACTCTTAAAGACCTGAGGCAAAATAATATCAACTAAATAAATTGGCAGCAAACAGTAAACTTGTATTTCATGAAACCCACCTCTTTCAGCATAAACTTCTTGGAAGGAAAGTGATAAGTTGCTTCTGGTCTGAGAAACCAAACTCCATAAAGCCTTCTCTCTCCAGCGTCATCTGTGTAAAGCTTCTCAATGCACACAATGTGATGAGGCTTTAATGGCTCAGGATTTTCGACATAGACAAAATCACCAACGTTGTATCTTGTGCCCTGATCATACAAGTTTTTAGCTCCATCAGATTTGAAACACTTGTTCATGTTTTGTAGTGAAGTTTTTTCCAGTCTGGTGCATCATAAACAATTAGTTTTAACCAACCTGTATGTCCATCTCCTCTGCTTGGGATGACATTTGCATCTTTTCTCTCAACTCTTTTCCTTCTTCCTTAATCTCCTCGTCTTCTTTTGCTTCTAATGGTAATTTCTCCTGCAGAAATTTGTAATTTATAGGATAAATTTTCTATGTGGTAAAATGGAATCTAAACATCATGAATGGAAGCTTTTGATTCAAGTCACTAGTAAGGAGTGAAGCAGAATATCTGTGCAGATTAGATATCAATCTGCTGTTTACACAGGGAATAGATGTTTTTTGAGGTATCAAATATGATGGCATTTATTTCTTTATTCAGCTAAAACAACATTTGTGGTTTCAGCAGGGTGTAAAATACTAGTGGTTTTGAAACCCTTCATAAGTAATTATAACCACCACATGTCTAAAACTGTTTAGATGTTGAAAGGAAAATCACCAAAGTGTCAGGAGATCTAATGTTTGTCGTTTCGGAAAAAAAATTGTAGACAGGGCTAGAAAAAATGCAAATTTCCCGTCAAATCCCTCAAGTTCCTATATGTAACAGGAATAATAAACTAATAGATGTTAAATAAACAGCAAAAGAATTTCCTGTGAGCAAGACCAATTTCCCGGGAAGCAGCTTCCCCATTTCCCCACTTTTTCCCATTATAAATATAGGATTTTGAAAACAACTATTCTACTATAAACATCCCCGCAAGTCACAATCATGTACCTTTTTCTCTTGATCCAACTCAGCATCCAGCATTTTTGCAGTGAAGGCAAGTGCAGTTGACATAAGCGTTTCACCATTTTTGCAAAGTTCATCTCGAATTCTGATAAAAAACTTCTGAAGTTCAACAACATCTTCATATGTCTGAAACAAAACAGTATATTACTTTATAATTGTCACTTGGAAACACTTAACAACTGCATGGGATACAAACCTCTGAATCAGTACGGTTGCTGTTTCTTGCATCTTCGAACACTTCAAACATATGTTCCTGGAACACATCAAGCCTTTTGTATCGACGATTCCTCAAGTTCTTTCTGATCACTTCCAGTGTCAACTTCTCAGCAGCTTCGTCAACTAATACAAACAGTTTGACACATAAATAAGGTATGTTTAAGCAGTAAGTGGTTGGTGACGAAAAAATACCTTGGACAGTTTGTAGGGTTTGGTGGTCACTGTCTGATTCTTCACCTGTCATGGGTTTGGCATCACCTTTGAAATGATAATTGCATTGTTTCCTTTTGGAATATACTTCTAATCAAGCTGATTGGTTTGGTGTTAGGCATAAATTTACAAGCACCCTTCAGGACCCAGTATTGCAACAACTCAAAAACTCAAATTTACCCAAGATACCAAACTGGTTAAATTAGAGGGAATCAGCTGTATTGATACAAACTTCGTTTAATAGTCCTGGCTTGCAACCCCATTGACTCAATTTAACAGGGAACTTGGTTGTATAAAAACTTGAAAACTGCTTGAACCCAATTTCTGTTGGGAGTTGTACAAATCAAAATGGTGTATTTTGCATAGTACCTTCATTTTGTTGACCACTAAGCGATTCACTGTAACACCTACAACAGAGTAAAACAGCTGTTAAAAGTTGTGCGTTAATTATTTGATGGAGATAATAATGTGAGTAGATAATAACATGCCTGCCGCTTTCATCTTGATGTCCAATGACTGATACAAAGAGATTGGTTAACATCTCATTTACCATCTGATCAGGAGGAGTTAACATTTCTGGTTTCTCCAATTTGTAAAACATCTCCAAGGCAACTTTCTAACAAAACAAGCATATAGGATCAAATCAATGGTGAAAAAAACAGTAACGTTTTGATTAAATACACCTGTTAAGATTTGACACATAAAATTTAAACATTATTGCACAAGTTTTGTTGTCATGCATTTGTCGCTTTTCGATCTGACCTGCAAGATGAGAGCGTCCTTGTATATAACAGAACCAGGTTCATTGTATGTACAAGCATTTTCAAACATTAGAAGCATGTCAAGTATCATCTCATCCAGTTTAACATAGTGTCCACCCTGTAAAAATGCATTTTGCATTTGTTTATCATTTATTTGCTTCAGATTTCAGATTAAAATGAGACAAAGTAGCAAGGCCTACATGAAAACCACCACAAACATGAAAATAATCTTGTGTAATTCACATACAAAAAGGAAAGCTTTCAGAGAGTTTGTAGCAAACCTGCATCTTCTGTTGAATTCTGTCCATTTCCATCGGCTTTTTGATCACCTTGTAATAGTCAGGTAACTCCTGCTTTGTGGGCAGTTGCATGAAAATGTCACAGATCATTCTTTTAGTTGCATCCACATAATCCCGAACTTCACTGAACAACTGTTCCAACTTTGAATCAGTGTTTTTTTTCTACAAAATAGGACGGTGCAAAGACAATCGCTACACAAAGAAAACAGTTCAGTATCTAGCTTATTGAATTACAGTTGATTTAGTTGATGAAAATGTGGGGCTTCCATCATCTTCTACATCAGGGAGGGATCCTGCTTCTCTATGCTTATCCAGCAGCAATTTTTCCAAATCGTTAGCATCAATGTAAACCTGCATCGCAACATGAACAGTCTCAAAATGGGAGCTTGACCAAAACAAGTGCATGCAGTTCAAAAGCCAAAACACATACACAAATTTTCTGTTTCTGGTTCATATAAACCTGATTCAAAAAGTTCTAATTTCGGCCCATCAGACTACTGTATTGTATATAAACATGAAATAAACTTATTCGAGGATGATTTCCAATGACAGCTACCTCAGATCCAGGCTCATTGTAATGTCGTGCATTGTTAAACATCAGGCTGAAGTCCTCCAGCATATCTTCAACATTGGTATATTTATCTTGCCGTATCTTCTTGTCAATGGTTTTCATGTCGATTGGTTCGAGTACAAGCTTGTAGTAGTCAGGATAGTCTTTCCTGGAGGGCTTCTCAAGAAACAGAGCAATCTTCTCACGACCTGCAAGACCCACAAAACAAGTGTTAAATAAAAAAATGTAACCTTCAAAGGTCATTACCATCTGCATCTTCTGCTTCCATCACACAATCATAAAGCATACGGAGTCTTTCTTGAAGAAGGTCACGATAAGTTTTAGTCCTTCTTTTCCTACGTTTCTTCTGGAGAAACATTCAAACAAACATTAAAATAAGTATCTGTACTATAGTCTGTTACATCACTTTGCACAACTCTGCTCAAACCTTAACTTTGCCATCGTTGGAATCAGATGCACTTGAAGTTGTGTTTTCTGTTTTAATGCCTGTGATCTGTTCAAAAACATTGAAAACAGGCCTTCTATAATCATGCCATGTAGGTTGCCACTTAAAATGTTAGATCTATTTTTTTAACCAAGAATAACAATATGCTAATTATGAAGAAATAACCTGAACAGATTTATTGTCAAGCAAATGTTTCTGAACTATTACAATTTGTAAAGACTCCAGTTACTATCATTTTGACAAATTATCTTTTCAAATATCTAAAAACACAAAAACTTACATCTCCACCAGCTTCTTCTTCCTCATTTTCCTCATCTTCACTTTCAGATTCTTCCTCCATACATTCCTCCTGTAAAAACAAAGTTTTTGTTGTTGCATCCTTTGAATATGAGCCTGTCATGTGCTTATCACTAACCTCTTTGGCCGCATAGTCTGGTGCCTTTGACGTCATGAACTTTTGCAGTGATACTGCATCTTTGTGAATTTGGGAAGAGGCAATGTTGAATTGCATTGCATTTTGAAACAGCAAGTTGAAATCATCTTGCAAGTCGTTGCAAGTCTGCAAAATGGTTGTGAAACATTCAACTGTATTCCAACATATCAGCTTTTAGAATATGATTTATTATGAGGAAAGGCAGTTAGATTTATGTAGTAATTAACGAGTAGCATTCAGGTCTTTGCCCAATTACAAAAGCAGACTAAAGCAGGGGTTCGTAACCATGGGCAACGGTAACCCTTAAGGGTATGAGATCTGTTTCAGGACCAATTGTATAGATACTACATTATATCTATAACATCCAAATATACAATTATTTGTCATTTGAACACGAGTACCATTATTACTTTACGAAAATTACAGAATGGGGACAAGAAATGTACGTTAATTAAAAGGGGTATCAATGAGGTAAAAGGTTAAAAAGAACTAGACTAAAGGGTTATTAAGTTCACAGCTTACATNAAACACACACTAAAGCAGGGGTTCTTAACCATGGGCAACGGTAACCCTTAAGGGTATGAGATCTGTTTCAGGATCAATTGTATAGATACTGCATTATATCTATAACATCCAAATATACAATTATTTGTCATTTGAACACGAGAACCATTATTACTTTACGAAAATTACAGAATGGGAACAAGAACTGTATGGTAATTAAAAGGGGTATCAATGAGGTAAAAGGTTAAGAAGATCTGGACTAAAGGGTTATTAAGTTCACAGCTTACATCATATTTCCTGGACAAAATCTTTTTGCGTATGATCTTTAGAGAGATGGGGTTGGTAATCTCTTCATAATACATTGGGTAAAACCTTTTGTTGGGTAACCTCACAAACGGATCTGCAATAGTGTGGCCATTTGGGTTTCGGAAGTTCACTACAGCATTGTAAAACAGTGCCTGTATAACAAAAAAAATGTGTTTGTAATATTTCCAACTTAGTGATGCGAGTACATTTCGTGAAAAGTACAAAGTTAACCTGGAAGTCCTCTTCACTTGGATCAGGAATACAAACATCATGCTTTGCTTTCATATCCTACATAGAGATTCAGAATTTCTAAATGTTAAAACACACTAGAAATAAACATATTTGTTAAGGATACTTACATCTCTTTTATCAATAGACTTCTCTGGTGTCCTTCCCCAAGATCTGCGATGTCTAACCACAAAAAAAGTTTTTTAGGAACTCTGATACACAAAACACGAATTTGTATCAAAGTGCCTCCAAAGCAACTCCTTACTTGATGCGGGCACTCATTTTAACGCCAGAAACCTCCTGTTTCCTTCCCCTCTCAAAATCGATTATCTTCTCCTTCAGCAGATGATTTATTTTCAAAGCGTCTTCATAAATCTACATGCAAAAAAATAAGACATCTTTGTTGGCTGCAATGTTATATACACTGGATGTTAAAAATAAATAGTATCGTGCACTTACTTGTGAACCTGGCTCATTAAATGCTTTTGCATTTTTCACCAACAACTTGACATCTTTTTCAAAATCATTTACTGTGGTGTAATTGCCATCATCGATTCGATTACTGATCATAAAGAAATCTATTGGATCTCTGATTGTTTCATAGTACTGTACATTCTACACAGAAAGCCATTAAAGGTATATCAGGTTCTATAATCACAAAGACATGTGTGCTTACAGATTTATCAGGCAACTGCATGAATAGCTGTGAGATAACCCGACCATTATCATCAGTCTCAACAGTAAGTGACTCAAAAATGTCTTTCAGTTCTTCTGTAGAGACTTCAGTTTCCTGGAAAGAAGATTTTAAATGTCGGCTTAAGATCTTTAAAATCTTATGAGAATTTTCAAACATGAGTGAGCAATGCAAAGCACACTACCATGCAAAAACAATGCTGTCTATTGAATTAGAACAGAACACTTGCATGCCCAATTAACTTTAGTTTGAATATACAGTGTTTACATGCAATGGTCCGTACCAAAAAGTTGAAATTTGTTTTTGCTCCAACAATTGGAGACGTTCAAACAAGAATCAGGAACATAGGAATTTTATTCCATAAGGAATCAAACCTAAATCTGATGTGTATATTGGCTAAAAGGAGTTGATAATATTATATTTACAACAGCATCTTAACATGCATATTTATCTGTAATTTTGTTTAAAGTGACACTTAAAATGCAGCAGCACAAATACAATACCTTTTGTTTTTATGTTAAGCTAATAGCCAGCCCTGCAATTACCACGAAAAAAATATTATTAATACAAGGGTACAGCAGCCATCAAAACTATCACTACATAAATGGATTTTTTTTGAAGTGTAAGCACAAATTTACAAGTGTCATTGTTCATGCAACTTAATTGTTCATTTATTGTTGGCTCAGGGTGTCAAACATTAGTTGCACTGCTGGTAAATGATATGTTTTCTACATCCTTTGCAAACACCTATATTAACCATTTGTCTGGATTTGAGACATTGAAATGAAAAATGGTGTCAGGAAAAGAAAAGTGAAAAGGGATATGGGAAGCTTAAAAATTTGGTCCTTCATTTTTTTCTTACAGCTATGTACATCAGTTTCAAAATAAAACCTGAGAACATATTGAACATTCCTACACTAACATTTTATTGTAGTGGCAATAAACAAAGTGACAAGGATTTGCAAAAAGGAGGGAATTTAACGTTAAGTTAAAAGCAGCTGCCAGATTTGCTTCATCGTTAGAGATCAAACTAGATTACACACAGTTGCAAAAAGCAGAAAGCAGCACGCCAACCAAACGATGAAGCAAATACAAAATATTTACAGGTTCAAAATCGGATGCTGCTTCCTCAGAAAATTGATGTCTTGGTCTTGGCTAAAAAAATATAAGCAAACCAATGGAGAACTGACACGCCACAGTGTCGGGAATAAGAAACATGACACAAAAATAATGAAAATAAATCATACAATGGATGCAAAGTTTTAAATACACCTGCAACATACCCTTCTGCCAGCTCTGGACTTGGCAGGCTCAGCATATTTTGCCTCTTCCAAAATCCGATCTTTTGTGTTGAGGTATATCTCCCATAAGTTGCACGCATCTGTGTACTCTTGAGTGTCCTCCTGTTAGAAAGTGAAAAGGCAATAGCAAAAGGGAGAGATAGCTATAAGAAAAATGATTGAGCATACTACTGACCGGGTAGTATTTCTTTGCATTGCTGACCATCAGTTGCATATCAGTAGTCAAGATTTCAATGTCTCTGTATTCATCCATTCTTATTCTCTGACCGATTTTCGTCAAGTCAACTGGGTCCACAATCTTTTCATAGTAGTCAGGGTTTTGCCTAAATAGGCAATGGCAGGTTGTAAAAATATTCAACACCTACTGAGAAACCAACTGCAACAATCTAAAAAACTTTTACAATACCGCTTAGATGGAAGCTTCATGAATGAATCAGCTATAAGGTGACCATTTTCATCCTCAAAGTCTTTTAACACATCAAAAATAGATTGTGCCAGCTCACTCTAAAAACATAAAACGTCAATATACTGATAATTATGCTTAAACAGCAGTTGGAGTATTTTTGCAGCCTTTTGTTTAAATTTGCATTTAAACATACAAATCTTGGCATACCTGGTTAACAGCTGAACGTCTGGGCCTTTTTGAGTATGGTGACTCTCCCGAAAAAGAAGAATCTTTGTTTACCACCTGCAGTTTTCTTTTTGGTGGCATTTTAGCCGTTCAAAACGCACTCAGATCATTAATTGCTAATTTGATGTACTACCTATACAGCTGCATGCTGCTGCACAAAATATTGCCAAGCCAAACATATTTAGTAACAGCACTAATAACAGTTTCGTACAGTATACAACTTTTAAAAAGAAACTGTTTTGTTGCTGTTGGGCAAATTGTGATTCATTAACTACAAGACTACTGATTTAATAACTCGATAGGAAAACCTGTGCTGTCAAATATTTTTTTAAATGTTGCCTTACGCACGCCGTCTTTACAGATTTCTTTCAGTGCCGCTCTTCATTCATGCATGAAGCCATAAACAGGCTCCTGTCGACAAAAAGAAAAAAAACCTTGACAAACAACAAGATCACAGTTATTATTTTATCAACTAAAAACATTAATAAGATGAGGTGATTTAATAATTTTGTAACAAAAATTGATGTATTCGATAAATTGAAAAACTACACTTTTCCGGTTTGATTAGCTGTGTGTTACTTGGGTTACTCATGCATGAAAGCGGTCAACAAGTTTTGTATTTCGGGCGGCTGAAGTTTTGTTAATTTATAACTTTGATTTGGTGGGAATTTTGAAGTTCTTGTGTTTGTTAAATATATTCAGCCATTAAAAAAAGATTCACATTATTCTGTACCTGCTAGACATTTTTTAAGAATTAGGAGAAATGTGCTTGTTAGTCCATTTTGCACCTTCTCGAGAGGGCGAACAAAAAGTTGTTGCTGTTTGCATGCAAGGTCACATGTGGTTGCGGTTATGGAACGTGGTTGTTAGTGTAACATCTGATTAGCGGGGTCGAAGTTAGATTATTAGATTACTAACTATAATTAGCACTTTTATCACAATTGTTTTGTTGATTATATTTTGGTTATAAGGGTTCTGAAAAGATTTACTGACATGCATATTTATGCCTAGTATCCTTAAATTTAGTTCAGACCACAAGTCATGGAATGGACAAACACAATGGTACCCCATGCCTGTTTTTTTATTGGTAAGTTTTTTAATTTAACAAACATAGATAAACAAAATAAATATACAATTAAAAAACATAAGACAGAGAACTTAACTTCCTGGTGTTAAAAATGGAAACACGATGTATTAATATCTAGTTATCACCTTGTGATGTTTATAGATTCAACCTTGCGCACAACTCTGGAAGGACTCGAAATAATGGCGTACAGTTCAGAAGATGAAAGACAACAATGTCTTGTTCAAGAAGACCTTGAAAGATTGTGGCTTAGCCCAATGGAAAAAAGTTACATCCTTCCCTGCTTGTCTGTGCGATCTGGACTGGACCTGTTTTTGGCGGTATCTATTGTTGTTAGATGCCAACATAATATCCTCCTGACCGCATTCTAAAATTAAGCTGTTTAGAACACTAAACACGGTTATGTTCATAACTTGCCTTCAGGAACTATTTGGGACAGTATACGTTTAACAAGAGTTATGTGATTTAGGTTAAAAATTATCCACCAGGATCGGAAATCATCATGACTTCAATCAATATTCCCTCTGTGGTTGCAATCTTGCAGCACCACAAGCTGAGAATCAAGTCGTGTGACATGAATATCCATACATTAGCCCCCTCATTGTTACAGCTAGAATCACTTGTATCAACAAGGTTAGTTTAAAAGGTCAGATTAAAGTTGTCTAAATTATGTTAATGTATATGTGTAGTACAAATTACAAGTAAGATGTTGAAAGCCTATTTTTTTCTCTACATCCCACTAAATTACAGTAAATTTGTAGTTTTGGTAACAATGCATTTTTTGACTTTCATAATTTTGTGTGCGTATAACTGTGTATAAAAAATCCATCAGGTTTGTGGAATGCCTTGTAACAAAGCAACTACAATACAGCAGCTGCTGTTGTTAAGGTTAATAATTCATCCTTCCTGTAACTGAACAACAATAGCTGTTTGTGTATAAAATATATTTTATGTTGATTTCAGAACAGTTGCTATGCTTGTAGCTCATGTATATGGAAAACGATTTGACATGCAACCTGTTGTTGAAATTTGCAAAAAACACAATATTTGTATTCTGGAGGATTGTGCCGAGGCATTTTCTGGCTTGAAATACAAAGGTTTGTTTCATTTTCTACTTTTTCCAAACCAAATAAAATACTAAAACGAATACACACCATTTGTTTTTTCTTTAATTTTAGGCCACCCAGAAAGCGATCTTGCATTTTTCAGTTTCGGTGTTATAAAAGTTGCTACTGCCTTTGGTGGATCAATTGTAAAGATAAACAACAAGTAACTATATGTGGCAGTTAATTTTAACTGTATGTGTAAAAAAGTTTTAGAGGCAAAACCTTTTTCATGATGATTTTTGTAGGGACTTGTACAAGGAAATGTCTGATTTGCAAGCAACCTACCCCATCCAACCTCACATGGAATATGCCAAGAAACTTGTCAAATATTCCATTATAACATCCTGCTTCAACTGCCCATTCGTTTTCAGGTGTGGAACGCAAAAAGCCATTGTATTCTTAATTTAATCGTTTATAAGAGTTAATAATGCAAGTAACAGCATCGTTCAAGATTTGTGTCCGGGTACACAACCTGTAAAATCTGGGATTATGAAAACCTACAACTTTATTTTGTTTAGGTGGGGCATTTCGGCTTTCAGAATGATGGGTATTGACCACAAAAAAATCTTTGTTCCAATGCTAAGAGGTTTTCCAACAGGATTAATTAAAAATATACGAAGGAGACCCTCAACAGCATTGCTGAATAACCTTGTTTTAAAGTAAGCCTCTCTTTAAAACTGGTCTAAACACCAATACTTGTAAAGTTTCATGTAGGTGTGTATAATTAAAAATTCCATATTTTTATCAGTATTTCATTGCAATTATGTAGTACTAACTATTATAAGCATTACACATTTTGGTTTTTTCAGGTTGACAGATTTTAGTGAAAATGAAATTTTAAGTGCAAATCAAAAAGGTGATTACCTTGTCAGACATTTACCAGCGGAAGTGATGGCAATTGGCCAAGGGGCAGTTACTGTCAACTACTGGCTTTTCCCCATATTGGTGGTGAGTAAATCTTGTGTTTGTGGTCAGTATCTTTCTCTGGTTTGTTATTTGTCACAGTTTAGTAGGAGGATTACTTTTACAAATTAACAGCATTTTTACTAGAGGAGCCTGCTGATTAAAAGAAAGTAATAGTAGCAAGATAGGCGATAAAAACACTTGTTTACAACAAAAGAGCAGCATATTATTTTTTTATTTACCCTATCCTCATTGTATCTGCTATTAAACATCTGCAAAGCATCTCTGCAGAAGTCATTAAACTTTTACCTTTATTAATGCTTCATCATATAAAGTTTTTGTCCACTCTTAACAAGCGGTCATATTTTATGTGACATTGTGTCAATGACTTCTTTATTTAATCAAAATGAGACAAGTTTAATGGCATCAACTCCTGCAACTATCTACTTGTGTAAGGCAGTGTAATTGTATGGCAGTAAAATTAAAGGACTCCAAAATTGTGGGTTTGCAAAGGGGCCAACAAGATCAAAGCATTAAAAAATCTTGTGTAGACCAAAAAACTGTGTAAGAACTAAGCACTTAGCTTCTTAAACAGTCAAACCATTTGTCCAGGAGCACCCAGTACAATTTACTCAGTGCCTGTTTGATTTTGGTGTTGATGCAACCAGGGGAACCACTCAATTGCAAATGGTTTTAAGTGATAATGATGATGATAAATCTGACCAAACCATTCAAGAGCAATCCCTACCACACACCAAGTAATATTTCTTTCCTGTCATAGTAAATTTTCCAAGAAAATTTTGTGTTTTTCTGTTGTTAAAGCTAACTTTGTTAAAAGAGTGTTTTTTAACTTGCAATTCATGTCTAAGCTAAAATTTTCAGTGCAAAGTAAGGCAAAATATTTGGTCTGTTGGTGGTTGGGTCAGCTGATCTTTTTTGTATTTTAATCATTTTTTGTATCGCACTTTTCTGTAGATTCATTATGGATCATGTAGTGTACCTTCCTTGCCACAAACTGGTGCCTTTCTCTGAACTGGACAAAATAGTTGTCGCTCTGCATCGGGCCACCGAAAAACTGAAGTAAGTATTTTTGTCATCATCTTTAGCCATAAACCTGGGACTGTTTTTACATTTTCAGGTGCAGAAAGTTGGTTCTTCCATCGTTTCTGTAGAAAAATGTAAATTTATCAAACGACCTCAAGCGTTCAGTGTGCAATAGCGTGAAGCAATTTATGATTGCAATGTTGAGTTGGCAGCACTGTGACACACCAACTGTGCCATGGTCATTGTTTGTCACTGTTTTGTCCTGGTTCTTAATAGTTAGTCCATCCATATCTGTAGCCCCAAAACCCAAACACAACTGGTATTTTGTTGAACAATTGTGATGTCACTATATACGTTTTATTGCTATCATTAAATTGCAGTGGAGGTGCTGTATCACTATTATTTCATTTTAAGTGTGTAGAAGTAATATTTTTATTCCATGTTATTTATACCCCATGTTTAGTTTGTGTTATGTAAGTCTGTAATTTGTTATTTAACATTTGCTTGTGATCTGTTGTTTGAAGGTTTTCAGATTTTTTTTGCAGCGTATCAATTTGTTGTTTTAGAGATTTTAGGATTTTATAGTTTTTTTTTGGTAAAAGTGAATGCAAGTGTGATTTTAGATTTTTTGTAAATCTTTTTTGTGGTTACAAGCAATGCCAATGTCATTGATTCAGAACAATTTAAGGCCTGATATGTTAGCTTTTTTTCTCGAGTTTATGGAGAAGCATTGTTATTACACATTCCAATATGTTTTGGACTTAATATGTGAAGAACACAAAAACGTTGAAATGTCCATTTCGGGAATTTCCATCTCTCAAACACAGTTCTTTCAGTCACTTTTGCACGCATATATACATGTAACATTTTGTGCTTGCACAAAGAGAGTTTATCAGAGTTTTACTTTATGCAATTTCTATGCCTTGTGCAAAGTGCTTGTAAAATTGTGCCACGCAAAGTGATTTTGTGTGGTGTATGCAAACAATGCATTGTTCTTTCAGTGGTATAACTGTAGGGCTTGTTATTTATTTAAATGGCTAGTCGAGGTGCTCTCATTGTGGTGGAAGGAATAGATCGAAGCGGAAAATCTACACAATGCCAGATGCTTGTAAATGCTCTTTCGACGGCCAAGGGGATGAAATTTCCAGGTATCTTAGTCAGTGTTTTTCAATAGGCCAAAAGTTGGTAAATGCATGAGTGTTCTTAGCCTGTAAGAGCTCAATGATCAAGCTGATAAGATTATACCAAAACTCTATTTTATAGAAATTCAACAGTTTTACTGGGTTGGAACAGTGGTACTAAGGTTTCATGCTTATGCTGCGAAAAGCCAATCCCAGGAATGCATTGCAATTGTTGCTAAATTGCGCTTTTTAGTGTATTGTGATCATTTACCAATTTTTATTTTCCAACTTTTTAGATCGAACAACTGCCACTGGGCAAAAAATTGACCAGTACCTTCGACAAAAGATTGAATTAGATGATAATGTGATCCATAATTTATATTCTGAGAATCGTTGGGAGAAATCTAAAATGATGTTAGATGATTTGGAGAAAGGAATAACGCTAGTGGTGGATCGATATGCATACTCTGGTGTTGCTTACACAGGAGCCAAACCGGTATTTACTTTAATGTACTTCAAGTGGTTTCTTTACAACTGTGCAAATGCTTGTTAGAAATGATTTTTTCTGCCAGCTTTTAAAGGTCATACCTTAGTAAACACTGTTAAAAAAAATTTCAATGATATCATGTTATGCTACACTATTGGGTGAGACTGGGTAAAAACTGTTTGCACTATTTAATGCTCAGTGGTAGATCAAACACGCTCAGGTTACCATGGCATTACACATAGATGGCCTATTTTTTTGTCAAAACTAAAATGTTTTTGTTTTTGGAGAGGTAAATTTGTATGATGAAACTTGCCAATTACATGGAGAAAGTATGGAAACTTACATGAATACATTCCCTGCAATAAGTTAAACAAATTTTGTCTTACATGAGCATGTACAGAAAGTGGTTTAGATGATGAATAAGATATAATAAGAATGCATGTGTTTTTGACATTTATACTTCAATTGTGTGGTTTTCATAGGGTTTCGACCTTGAAAAGTGCAAAGAGCCTGATGTGGGATTGCCACAACCAGATCTAGTATTTTTCCTGGATTTAAATGTGAGCACAGCTGCTGATAGAGAAGCATTTGGTGGAGAGCGTTATGAACAGACTGAGTTTCAGAAAAAGGTGTATGCAAATTTCCTCAAGCTAAAGTCAAAGGAATGGCAGGTACTAATTTTGAAAACCATGCTGCATTCAAATTGTTGCATGATTGCAGGTTTTTTTGAAAAAAAAATTGAGCACAAAATAAACATAAAATATGTTTGATCTTGATGTTAACAACTTGAAATAAAAAGTGAAAATACAAAACTGTATTTCAGAAAACATGCACTTACCCCTCATGCCATGTTTTCAGGTTATAGATGCCAGTCGTTCTAAAGAAGAAGTGAACAAAGATATTCTTAGATTTGTCAATGCAATTACTAAAGAAGTTAACAGGAAACCAATTCGCAAACTGTGGACAAATAAACTATAAATGCAATTTCTGCTCATTTTTTTTATGTACCACTGCCAATGCTGCTAAACTTTGTCTTTCGGCCTGTTTTGTTCTGGCTAAAAACCTTAACAATCATATGGTATTAATCCTTTACCTCTNCATCCTTTTGACAACAGGTTGAATGGGTAGCTACCAGAAGTATTTAGAAAATACATCATTATTGCAGTGTTGACTGTAAGATAAAAACTAATTTTGGGAAGCTATTGCCTGTGGTATAAGTTGGGTTATTAAACCTAACTGTACTCAAATTTTGGCAATTGGCACTCTCAATTAACTACTTGCTTATCGATGCTTTTGCTTTTAGAGCAGCAGTGGTTTTTCCACTTGAAACAGAAAATTCAGAGGAAGAACATTTTGTTGCTGAAGGGGAAAAACACAAAGCTCAAAGGTTGATGGAAGCAAAAGAGTCTTTGCTTGAGAAGCCACCCACCAACGAAGAGCAACAGCATATTCATAAACTATTTGTCAACACTCTGGATCCTAGGTGCATAATATTTCAGCTTGTAGTGGGATCTCAGTCAGTAACTAACAATGTTTGGTCAAGTCCCTAGTGTATTCAGTCTCAGTTAAATCTCTGTGCAGGGTTGAGAAATGGATGCCAAATTTTAGGTTGCATGCAAATTTTTAAGGTGAAAGGGGTACATTATTACCAAAAAAAATTCTGGGTGACCGATTAAATAAATACATATCAATTAGCCGTAAAATAACAGTAGGGGGATGTGGGACAACGTTATCATTTCAGTCACAAATTTATACAAATCTCAAGTCAAGTTATTTCAAAGCTGGGACTTGAGGCTGGTTACAGCATAAACGCATTAAACAGATACGTTAATTGTAGCATTAAACAAAAGTTGCAATGTATTAACGTGTCTCTCATAACCATAAAGATGAAGCATATTATCATGACCTTTTCTAATTTGCTGGACTGTCGTATGCAGTTCCAAGTCTTTTCGGAGTCGAGTGTTGCCAGCTGATAGTGTTTGGATGGAATCAACCAAACTTAAAAATGCAATCATCTGCTTTCCGGAGCAACGAAATATTCACAACAAAGTATTTGGCGGTTTTTTGATGAGAAAAGCTTTTGAACTTGCTTGGGCAAATGCATGTGTTTTCAGGTAAGGTTGGTAACTTTGGTTGCAGAAATAATCAGATTTAGAAGGATACATTTTTGGATTTAACAGTAACAGCCGTCCACGTGTTGCATTCATGGATGATATTTTTTTCCACTGTCCTGTCCCAATTGGTTCTCTGCTTCTAATGTCATCCCAGGTATGTGACTATGATTATCTGTGTCATCAACCACTCTTAATTTTTTGTTTGAGATAATTTTCTTTCCTTAGATAAGTTTTACTGAAGGTAAATATTTCATGGCTCGGGTGAATGCAGAAGTGATGAACACTCTCACAGGGGAAACCAGAACCTCCAATGTTTTTTACTTCACATTTTCTTGCACAAAACCCAAACTGCCTCATGTCAGTCCTAAAACATATGGAGGTCAGTTTGACACAGTAAAATTGCTATACTTTGNCTCGGGTGAATGCAGAAGTGATGAACACTCTCACAGGGGAAACCAGAACCTCCAATGTTTTTTACTTCACATTTTCTTGCACAAAACCCAAACTGCCTCATGTCAGTCCTAAAACATATGGAGGTCAGTTTGACACAGTAAAATTGCTATACTTTGGTTTCACAAGCTATTCAAACTGTTTTTATTTCAGAATCGATGCTTTATCTTGATTGCATGCGCCGGTTCAAGACTAAAATACTTCCTAATGAAGGTTAAACACTGCCTAGCATTGAGATCTAGATTTTTATGTACACGATATCTATTTCTACTACACTTTTATTGCTTGTCCTTCACTGTGACCATCATTTAGTTCCAGCAGTGGTGATGAACTAGCATTGGTGCAACACATATGTTTTGTACGCTTGTTTTATTTTAAATATGCAAACATTTAAAATCAATCAGTAAATAAACAGCCAAGGGTGCCAACAATTACACCACCGGTTTTAACAGCAATAAACGAATGTATGATATGTTTGAAAACAGTACAGTTGCTCAATGGAATCTACCCCAATGTAAAAAAGACAATTGCACATGTAACACTAAAGCGGACACCAAATAATCGCAAAAATATTTGTATAGGTTTCTCAACCTAAGAATGTTTCTGTTGATAATAAAGAACTGTTGTTTACCGTTTGAGTTTAAATTTAGTTTTGTAGATATGCAGAAAAAACAAACACCAACATATGTTAAGATAATGGTCAATGTGACCACGTGCTGTACAAAAAAACGTAAGGCGGGCAGTTTGCAGTTTTGATGATCATCCGAAGATCCGCACATGCTGTATCACTTCAAAGATGGCTGCCAATAGTTTGTACAATATTAGTTTCTACCATTATTTTTACATATTTACAAAACATTACCAGCTACAGGCAAACAACCATAACCGCTACACCCTAGATTACTTTAACAGGGCTTTTAGAAAGCTTGCTATTTACAGTGCACTCAGACATGCAAAGTTTACAAAACACGTAAAAATAGTCAGCCATCCAGGTAGGTAGAGATTTAACCAGATTTGACTCTTTGAATGATTTCAAATATAGCTGCAACAAATTTAATTTATTGTTAGTGTACACATCAGTTACATTCCTATCCATTCAATCGAAAATAAGGAAAAAATGACTCACCAGATCCAAATACAACAAATAAAAACAGAGCAAGCAGCCAAGGTCCAACTGGTGAACTCTCTTCCTTAGGATTCTGGAAATAGAATAAACAATTAGGTTTGTTACCTTAAAATGGTACGATAAAGTTAACTAATATTCTATTTAAGTTATCTGTACTTACAAGGCTTTTAGCTACTGCTCCTCTCTGCGTGATGTTCTTGCTGTGCTTCTCTGAGGCAATTCGCATTCTCTGTTTAGTGACCATGTTGATTTTGTTAATTACAGGTTTTAGAAGAGTGCTAAATATGTTTTTTCTACAAAGCAAACATATTTACATATTACTTCATGAACTAAGGCACTGACTATATTTTTTAGTAAAACTTTCTNGTTAATTACAGGTTTTAGAAGAGTGCTAAATATGTTTTTTCTACAAAGCAAACATATTTACATATTACTTCATGAACTAAGGCACTGACTATATTTTTTAGTAAAACTTTCTGTCACTTGCAAAATAAATTTAATCCAAAACCGAATTTTGCGCAATTTTCCGGTCGTATAGTTTTTACCATTATTTCGGTGGATAAAATAAACCGCATAAACTCTAGACAAAGGTTTTATCCAAGTACATACAACGTCAGCAGACACCTATTATCCCTAAACCGTCGCTCGATGAACACCTTTGTCAAATGAAACTATCTTCTACTTTATTTCAGACAACGACGACGCCACGTACCCAACCAGAAAAACTCCCAGGTGATGACGTTGTCTACGTCAGCGTACAATAGATTTTCGCTACAGCGACTAAAGAAGCCCAATTGTCTTTGGTCGTTCTTCTTTCTTTGCGATTAAAACCGGTTCCTGGAAATTAATTATCTCGGTGCCTATGGCTTGTTAGAAGCGCACATAACTTCACAATGACTTAATTTCTTGAATTTTACATTCTGTTCACAATATTTTTATTTGCTCCGAATATATTAAAGATACTGAGCGTAAAAGTGCAACATAAATACAACAAAGGGTCAACAATTTGAAACTACTTTTCGCCACGTACGTAACAATATGAAGTCCATGACTGCGTTATTACTTCTCCCATGGTTTACATCTTCGTAAATTTGCACGTGATCATTGTTGATCTGACGTCACTCACAGCTGATTTAGCTGGACGTTTGCTCCGTGCTTTGTCTCAATAATGTTGCTGTTGGTATAGTAGTTTGACCTGTTTTAGTCTTATGACTTATTATTTGTTTAGTATTGGCATTGGGTTGGGTTAGAGAATATTTTTGCCTACTTCGGTAGCTTTTTTTGTTGCTTGTTGTGTTTTTAGCAAAACTTCGTTAGACGTATTTTTTGGTTATTGAAACATGATTGTAAAAACATTTGTGTATCCTATTTGATTTGATATGGCTTTTACTTTAGACAGAAAACACATCTTTAATAAATGTAGTACAAAAGAAATCTTTTGCAATGGCATTTGCCTTTGGATATTTTAATGTTGCTAATCAAATGTTAGAAGGTGACGCCAATATTCAAAAATCCCAAGGTAAGCTAATGCATATGAAATATATTTTTCAGAACTATCTTTTACTTTTTCTTTATTTTCCAGGGCGAGTAAACGGTGAAAATGGTTCTGCACAAGATGATCTCTGGAATCAAAATATCGAAATTCAAGTTTTGGGAAGGTCATTTTCACTACCTTCTGAAAAACAACATTTTTTGAAACTTGTAAAGTAAGTTTATTATGAGTAATGTCGTACCTTGTGCTGCCCTAAAATGCCTCGATTTTCAGTGGTACTATATCACATTCAACACAGTTACTGTGCAAATTCATTTTGACCTTGTCAAATGATGCATTAAAATGTTGTTTTTTAGATCAAAGTTATGGTTTACCTACAGAAAAGGATTTAGTGCCATTGGTGGCACAGGTCCAACCTCTGATACAGGTTGGGGTTGTATGTTACGCTGCGGACAAATGATGTTAGCTCAAACATTATCAATGCTTGCATTTCAAGAGGGTAAGCTTCTATTCGTAGTGTGTGCCACAAAGCATTTGTTTTGTTTTTTACTTTTTTGTTGGTTAAAAAGAATGGATGTGGTCGGAAGATGCAGAGGAACACCCCCGTGCATATAAAAGTGTTTTACATCAGTTTAAAGATGTTCGAACAAGCTGTTATTCCATTCATCAAATTGCCCAAATGGGAGTTGCTGAAGGCAAAGAAGTCGGCCAGTGGTTTGGTCCAAACACAGTTGCCCAAGTTATAAAGTAAGTTGTGACAACTCTATTGCTCATTAGTGCCTAGCACATTTTTTATTGAAATTGTCTTGTACTTGCAGGAGGTTATCTCGATTTGATGAGGATAACATATTTACTGTTCATGTTGCCATGGACAACACAGTCTGCATTGATGAAATTGGTAGGTCATAACTATCATAGGTAACAAAGTATAGTTTTATTGTGTATGTTTTGTCTATTTTAGAGCAATTGTGCTCAGTTGGATCACAATCACCCAAAAAGAATCAAAATGAAGCTGGATCCTCATCAGTACAGGATAATACTGCACCAGTCAATGGTGAAACCCAGAATGAAAGTGTTGTGGTGACAGAAATTTTCTGGAAACCACTACTGCTTATTATACCTCTTCGATTGGGTTTGTCAGATATCAATCCTGTTTACTTCCAACATTTAAAGGTATCTTTGCTCTCTGTAGCTCAAAATGCAATTCACGTTTTTCCATGAAAAGTTTGCAACAGAAGTAAATTTGAAATTTGACAATGAGATTTGAAAGGGATTGTCTGATGTAAATACAGCGTTGGTGCAAAACTCACTAACCTTTAGACTTTTCTATTTGTTCACAGGACTGTGCCTTAACAATTCAGAAATGGTGCTTTGCATGGTATTTGCATAACAGCCAATAATCCCTTCGATCAGGGTCAAGCAAGCAACCTGTTGACCTAGTGCAGAGACGATTTTAACACACCTTTGTGTCAACCAGGAATGTTTGCAGTGGAAGGAATCTGTGGGAATAGTCGGCGGGAAGCCGAATCACGCGTACTATTTCTTCGGGTTCGCCGAAGATTCTCTCATTTATCTGGACCCGCACACCACCCAACCGTTCGTCGATATATCGGTAAGCACAAAAACGGTTGAAATAATTTAAGCTATCTGCTTTTGAAAGGTTATTAGCTCTGCATGCATTTTAGAATGTCACTTTAGGTCATGTCAGCATGTTGGACGCTGCATGCGTGTTTTTGACTACCTTAATGAGCTCGCTCCATCACGGCGTGTTTGCGTTGCAGTGCACTTTAGCAATGACATTTGCCTCATTTACGTCTAGCGCGTGAAGCGTGTGTCCGACCGAGTTTTGCACGAGACCAGACTTCGGTGGAAATCCGCCTTTCGTGTTCATGTAAACATGACTGCTGTACAACTTGGTAGTGCTTGAAACAAGTCTGGTTCATGTCCAAGTTGACTATCTATTATTTGCAGGACATCGAATCGACGGTCTTAAACGACGAAACTTACCACTGTGCCACGCCAGGTAAAATGCTCCTCACACAACTGGATCCGTCGCTGGCTCTTGGATTTGTCTGTAAAACTCGTGACAGTTTTGAACAACTTTGCCAAAGAACACAGTCGGTATGTACCGGAGTTACATTTTTACCCTAACACATTTTCTTGCTTTGCCTGACCGCAATGCTATGAATTCAAAAAGCTGACCGAACCAGGACTGAGTCACAGCGGAAAATGGTTAAGATTGTGACGCCACGGCAAAAAGTTTATGTACAGGGTATTAAATTGTATAGTACAACCAACGCATGCTAAAAAATAAATTGGTCATACCCTGATCTTACGCACCATGTTAATTACAGTAGAATACAGCAACGACAAAATATCTGATTTTAGACGTGTATTTATAGTTCCAGAAATCGCCTAACGCGCTTCCCCTCTTCGAAGTAGTGGCTAGCCTGCCACCATGCGGCGTCATCGAGTCACGTGTCCTCTCCGTTAAGTCCTACAGCAGGGAAAAGCGAAAAAACGAAGGAACTTCCTCTCTACTCGACGATGCAACTTGTCTTGCACTTGACTCTGACGAAAGCTTAGAGTCAGACGAAGAATTTGAGATCCTTGACATTTACTGATTATGCACCGTCCTTTCGCGCATTCTGTTGTTTTAGTTTCATATTCTATACCGTTTTCTTAAAGTTAAGTTGGCCATGAAATGTCCAGCATGAGGTTGTTTTTATGCTAATCAGACAGATCTTAAAATGTAATAAATATTCATTTTACAGCCCGAAGGTGTAAAATTAGAGTTGTTTAAACTGGTATATGTTCTTTACAATGTTTGGGTTTTGGAAAATTACTGGAAATTATCCGTCACAAACTTTGCATTGTTTGGAAAGTGCCACCTACTCATCCGTAATCGTTTGCTTTTATTGTCCACGTTGTTATGAAACGCCCGGTAATTGCTGGCCTAAGTAGCGCCCTGTTTTGCACCTTTCTTGAATACAGAGCAATTACACTTGTGACGTTTCCTTGTTTCCTTAAAAACTGGTGTTTCTAAAAATATTTTCACCCGTAGTTTGGTTGTAACCTATTTTTAGTAAAGCCTATTCGTCCACAATCACATCTGTATTGCAAATTTCTTTTCAATTCAACTCTTCGATGAAATGCTGATATGGTATTTTAAAGCCAAGACAAATCTATTGTATATCTGCGACAAACTTATGGGGCTGTTTATATTTCTGCTACATGTTTATCTCTGATGTCTACATTTTTTAGACATAGGTCAAGCGGTTCAAACCAAGTAAATGTAATCTCTGTCCCACAGTGCTGGTTTTAGACCCGTTGGGCTCGAAAGGTCAACAGGAACAGATTATTCAGATTTATTCGACAAAAAACGTTTAACGCCTTGGCACGAATATTTTTTCAAGACTGTTTTGATGATGTGGAGCTTTTCAAAGTTGTTTTTTTCACGTGGTTCGATCCCGAGAACGAATCCCGATCAAGTTTTTTTTCGCCTCAGCCCATTCGCCCCAGTGGTGGCCCAAAAGTGTTCCCAGGCCGGGAATTGAACCCGGGTTCGGACCGACCTGTTGAAACATTAACGCCAAATGTGTCGCTTCGTAAAAACTTATTCTGCCGTTACGCGGCGCCCAAGAGCTTTTGTTGACAATCAAGCGCTCGACGTAGTAGCCCGCTTTCGCGCGTAACTCAAATACCTGCGGGCAACTATTTGATTCGATAATGGACGTGCCGCAGTGATTGGCGGCGACTTTGAGGCAAACATCTTGCTCTGCTGGTGAGAACTTCTTGTCGACAGGTTGTTGCAAAGAATTCACCAGAAAAAGATGTGTATCTGCTAATATATGCGTTGATCCGGTTACATAATATAACTACGTGACAAGAATTGGGTCAAAGACGTTTAATCGCTTTTAGATGATTGTCGGTGGTTAGTTAATTGGATGTAACGACAACGTCTTTACTGAATAGAAGTAAGCATGTCACTTGATGCCCATCTGCTCAGGGTTTTACGCAGTTGCTGTTTGTTCTGCAATAGAATAGCAGCGTTTGTAGCAAGCAAAAGGTAAAAAAATTGTGCGTCGTATTTCTCTTTGATCAATTTGCGTCCCAATGCAGTGTGTGCTTGACAATAGCAAAACATTAAACATACGTTTATTGTTTGTTAACAATATTTAAGCGTTTCTTAACTTTGTTTGTCTGGACAAAATGCTGTTTGATTGCTGTCATAACTTGCTTGTTGGTAAAACCTAATCTGTATTGCAAGTTTGACCTCATATTGATTTAGTTTGTCTAGATTACTGTTGTGTCTGAGGTGTGCCTCTGTTTGTACATGTTAATAGAAAATATTCTTAATTCTATCAAATACAAAATGACTGGTATATAAACTAGTGGCGGATGGATTTCTATTTTTGCTTATTGTGATGTTGCTCTTACATTAGGAAAGTTGGAAAGCAATTGATTTCCTAATAGCTTGCGTCGCTTTTTTCAAGTCAGCCAATCCATATTCAGGCAAAACTTCCATTTAAATCATTATGTACTGTTGGTAGCCGACAAAAAGCAATAGGAAGTAATTAGGTTGTTTGTCAGAGACTGGAAGTAGTTACAGCCCTGCATGCTTTGTTTACAAAGCTAGACTTTTGCTGCCATTGTTTTATTGCATCATTTAAAAACCTGTTTTCCTTTTTAGTACAGATTGATGTACAAAATAATTATGCTGCACTGTTGCACGATCACCAACTCCGAGCACTAATCAAGACCAACAATGGCTTATTTGTCCAATGGGAATACCTTTAAAGGTTTGACGTCTAGGAGTGGCACATCCGGTAATGGAGTAAGGAACTGCAGCAGTTATTCCAAAAGGTCGAAGAAAAAGCTTTTAAGGGAAAAAAGCCTTGACATGTATAACAATATTCAACTGATTGAGCACAAACCCACTGACACCTCCTATGACAGACCTGACCTGTTCTTGCAGTCTGTCTCCTCACCTGGCTATCAAACAAAAGGTTTGTCAATATGAATTATTAATCCCACATCCCACATGCAAGTTCTTGCACAGAAAGTTTCTCATTAAAACCCATGCGTACATATATATCGTCAGAAAACATTTTAGCTTTAGACGTCTTATCACAGAACAGAATATATTAATCTTCAATGACTCGTCTGCAACACGTGTGCAGCTGTCACTATGTGATCAATGTCTGATGGATTGTGATGGCTGAAAAACAGCCAGACAGTAATCCCTTTGGCTTAAAGTGCCTAAAGCAGTAGGCAGTCTCCATAGGCATGACGGCACAATATCCTCAGGCATATTTTGCTTTTTACAATGGCATGAGGGCAAGTTTTGGCAGGAAAGATAAAATAGTGATTGTGCATTTACAGAACATTCAGTATTGTCCGAGTTGGAGTATATTTCTGACTATGGGCCTGGATTACACAAGGATGGTTTTGGATATTTAAAGAAGTTAGAAGGCTCAAAATCAGACAGAAACAAACCTTTTCAACCACGGTCAACTTCTTTGGATGATGCAAAGTATGTTTTTGTTGTTTTGGTAATATTTTGACCTGGCTAGTTTGTGCAAATGTGTGAATGTAACATTTTAATTTAGTGCATCCACATCATCTTCATCGGTTACTACAAGATCTCCTCCATTGTCCAGAACCAACACTTTGCCAGCAAACTATTCACTTTCCCGTTCATTTTCCTTGTCAGGGCATTACAGTGACATAACACCAAGGTCAGCTTTTCTTTGCAAAATTTGGATAAATACAGCTTGCTTTTAACATGCATTGTCACTGACTTTAACAGGAGAAAAAAGAAGTTAACACTATTCAGTCGCCAAAATTCTGAACTCCTTTCCTCATCTGTGTCATCGATGCAGTCTTTATCCGTGCAAGACCTAAAAATCCCATCACCTGCTCGCTTTACTTCAATGTACCATGCTGTTAGAAGAGGGATATGGTAATGCAGTGGTATTGTGTTTTCCTGTGTTTAGAAATTTACTAAATTTATCTTTCATTGACAGTGAACATATCTCGATTAACACCGCTGAGTATAATGTACTTGAAGTAAGACAAAAGGAGGTTGAAGGTGTGAATGCAGTAAGTTTATTCCTACTGATTACATTTGAAATGTACAGTTAAATATAATTGGCATGCCTTGTTTTATAGGCACAGAGCTATGGTGCTGATAAGGTAGGTTTGATTTTCGCAGTAAAACCTCCATGATGAGATGAGGTAATTATGGGTAACATTTTCATTGATAGCAAATTACTTTTCTGGAGAGGATTATCAAAAAACTCCAGTACCACCAAACTCAACTTGATGAGCTTCATGAAGCTTATACTTTGCAACAGAGATACAGGGAAGGTAAGTGTTATAGATCTGTTTTATCTTGTTTGTGTGTAGCAAAAATCCATTTTGTTGTTGATCAGGTGCATACAAGTTGAAGTCTGCTTTGAGCTCCTCGAGAGTGAGTTCTCGATCATCAATTTCGGAGATAAAGCACGACCTATCTCGCTGCACGGAGGTGTGCATGCTGGTGTTAACAAATTTAACCAGATTGTTAAGTTTGTAGCATTGCCAGTACCACCAATTTTTTTTTTGCTCCAAAATGGAGAAACAAAATTGATCTTTTTTTATGACATGTTGTTTTGTTAGTGAAGCGACAGAGGCTTTGTTTACAGAAAGAAGCAAATTTGTTCACTTCAAGCAGGTTAGGTATGCCTTGGTCAACACAGCTGGCAATTACTCTTCCCCTGTTAATTGTCTTTCCAAACATTACCCTACAGTCAATAATCAGTGTGTGTAACTAATTTGTTTGCACACACAAATACACTGGTGGTTCTTTGCTTGCTTTCAAAGCTTAACTCTGTTCTTCTTCATGGTGCTAATTCTCAAATCTTAATTCCATTGCCACAGTTGGTCCTAGTGCATGTTGCAATTAAAAAATCTGTAGCAACTTGCTTTAGTAATTTTCTTCTGTCCACTGACAAAGAAATGTACGGTCTAGTGCATTCATCAATGTGCGGTGGTTTCTAGCATTGCTATGTAGATATAAATCTCTTCATGCAAATAAGAACAAAGTACTTGAATTTCGTGTAACATTGTGTACGAATGTTTTGTGTCATGATTCCATTGTCAAAATGGCAATGAATTTGGTGAAAATAGTTACCTTTCTCTGATACAAGACATGGACTTGTTAAGTACTTAAAGTTTCCAGTTGCTGATAATAACAACAGCAATTGTTAAAATATTTGCAATAAAATGCATTTACTACAAAAGATTTCTGGCAAGATTATTTTTAAAAAAAGTTGCCTTCGTAATTAAGGAACCCTGTTTTCAGACCCTGTGCACCATTGAACAAGAACTAACCAACCTCTTGGGGCGATTTCACTTTAAAATGAAAGGTGAAGAGTGATGAACAGCGTTATTAACCTGCTGTCATAATTTCCATTCCTTCATGTTCTGCTGGTTTCCTCAATTGTGGCCTTTGCTTTGTTCAGGTCTCATGGGCTTTGCAAGACTTCGACCTGGTGACCACTATGAGGTGGTAATTCGATATGGCGCACAGAAATGGAAGATGAGAGGATCTGTCAAGTCTTCCGGTGCCCAAAGCTGGGATAAAACGGAATGCACAATGCAACCACTTCTTACAGACTTGGTTGAAATTAAAGTAAGATATTGGATGTGGGTTCTTGCACCAATACAACTGCCCTCAAAATTTGGTGAAGATTTATATTTGCTATACCGTGTATTTACTTGAACTATACAGTAAAGATAGGATCAAGGCAGAACCGTTTCTCCATTCGATTTTGTTGTATTTCAAGTTATCCCAAATTTGTTTAGTTGCGTTTCTATTTATTGCTCATTGTTTGTGGTTTTAAGGTGATGGAAGTAAAAATGCTTGGAAAGCATTCAACAGTGGGAAACGTGTCTTCGGAGACAAAGGATTTTTTCCGAGTCGAGCCGCAGGTATCTGTGTTCGCCCATCCTACTACCAACGTTAAAGCCGACGCTCAAACACATGTGTTTTTCGCAGGACCTTTTGATTGACATCAACGACACAGCAACGCTGAAGCTAAATCTGACTGTGTCGTGGAGGTTAGTCACTTCCGTTGCAAATTTGGTTTCTGTCAATACTCGATCAGTTTTTAGGTTTTAAACGAATTCAGGCAAACTATTTTCGCCTCCCGTTGATCACAAACGTGTGACGTCACAGCAGTTGTCACATGTCCGCAAGTTTAACCCGCTACTTATCTTGACCTGTTTGATAATCAATTCAACATGCAACATTACGTGATAATCCATTTCCCTATTGAGCGACATACTGCTGTCAATTGACCTCTCGGTATTAATCGATGCCGATCAACGTTATCTCGTTCGATAAACTTATCACTACTGTCGCGTGCAAATGGATTGTTCACGGCCAAATTTTGCAACGTGCCGTATGGTGTGGCTAACATAGGGGTCGTTGCGAACACAAGACCCTTGACCGATGTGATCGTATTCGTAATGTATTCTCGCAAAGTACACGTTGGGTTGAGTTTATTTCGCGTGGCGAAAGAAATCGTAGAGACACAATTGCGCAATCACCAACCCGGAAATAGCTGCGCAACGTAAAAACGTTATGGTTCGCAAAAAGTGATTCGTGAAGTTAATGAATGTTATGTATTTGTACAATATCCTATTGCACACTATTCCTTTTACCCCAGGTCCTGTAGAAATAGCTTGGCTGCCAAGTTTTTGTCATCATTGCTTGCCGCTGTAATTAATCTGCGAACCATTACGGATTCGCAGAAAACGTGCATGCAGCCTTGACTGAGCAAAGCTTTTGTTTGAAACATGTGCAAGTTGACTGAGAGTGCCTTTTGTGACGTAAAACCCAGCACGTATGTGCAGGGATGCACAACATACGAAAAACTTCTTACACACTTAAAACACACTTGAGTAGCCTATTTTAAACAAATTGCCAAAATGATTCTGTAAACATGGTTTGCTTTAGGTTTTTTTCCCCGGCAAGCACTATGAGAGTAGTATTTTCGAATTTCTTTTCCCAATAAACAAACGGACTTCCAAATTTGACTGGTTCGTGATATTGTGCATCCCAACATATGTACATAAAAAAACCTAAAAAAAAGTTTCTGTTCACTTTTTAGAAAGGTCACACCAGTGTTATCACACTTTTGTATGTATCGCCTGGTTTTAAGCTTCTCGTTATTATACACTGATGATGACAACAGCGATTGTCGAAACGTTAGCAATAAAATATATTCAATATATACAAGTTCTCCGGCAGTTATGTTTTTGAATAAACAACATTTCAGGCCCGTATCTTGTGTTCCCAGTCTTATCTTATCTTGACAATTTTAACAAGTTCTAAACATTGGAATTTGTATTGTAGTCCCTTCGACGGTTACGAATCACCGGGTTCTCACACCTTCGCCTTACACTCAGCAAGTTCGTCGCGTCTCCGCTCTCGGTCTGTTATTGAACGACCTTCGCCCGCTCAATCCCGGCCTCGCAGCAGGCTGGCCACCGCTTTCTCCCGTCCTATGTCTGTTATTTACTCGTGAGTATCTCGGCATGTCGCCACTGTGTGGTTTTGAACTTGACGTTGTGCAGGTCTCTATTGCTACGTTTGTTATAATGATATGCTTTTAAGTAAGACTTTTTTGGTTAATTTTTTATGGTCGGTCCACATTTCACTCAATGAGTCACCTTTGAAGGAGTTATGAATAATTAAGAAAATGACCAAAAAAAATGGATATTGGGATTTTTGTGGTTACCTTAATGTTTGGCCTTTATGTTTTTCAAATTTAGTCAATAATTTACCATTTAGGACGTTCTTGGCTAGAAGGAATTTTGAAAGCACGTGGCATGCATGTCGCGACGCTGTTTTGCGTTTTACCATAAAAGCTTATTTTTAACCGAAACGTGTTCGCAATGGTCGTTACCATTCACAACAACCGCCTTCGCTGGCGACCACACGCCAAGCCCCGTCCAAGGCACAGCAATCAACGTGTCATCGCGACGTCATCTCTTCTTACGTCAGCAGATCTTCGTCGGCCAATTTAAACAATTCAAACAACAAAGACTATCTGGAGATTGAGAAACTGTCCCCACCTGTCTTCGCCACGTCACTGGTCCGTCCTGACAAAAGCGGAACCGCCAATAAAACGAAATCACCGCCTCAGGTAATATTCAACAATAAAACCGCCCTTGGCTTGCAATTACTTTAATAATGCGGTTTTGAGGAATGGGCAAGTCGGTTGCTAGTATGTAGAGTTATGTTTTTAATGGGGTTTGTCCTAGATTTGTTATTTAAAAACAATCTATTGTCTTGGCCGGATTGACCTAGTGGCGATCTGCATTCAAGGACTATTATTTGCATAAGCTTCTTTTGTGTGCCATACGTCTGTTGCAATCTATGTCCGTTCAACGACTGTGGCTTATTTTTGCCACAACAGCCGAACACCGAATTCTTCGTGGTAAAATCACGTACTCACATTACAAAGCCATGTTAAAATTTCGGTTGGTCGCTGCATTCCTAAGTTCGGGTATTTCCCACGGGAAATGAAGAAAACGTGAAATTTGATTTTACTATTAGCTGGTGCACGTTTATGACAACGCCTTCTGCATTTCATGAAATCATTTTCTGTGTTATTAATGATCTCCTACACCTACTTATTACGATTATGTAGCTTCAATGGACAGTGTTCGTGTTTTTATCTCATCTTGACATGATTATACATTGGGGATTTATAGGAAGAATTTTAATTCAAATTGCCTTGTTAAAAGTCCTTTATTTTGAAATTTAAACTTGAAGTGCAAAACTCAAATGTTAATTGTTTCATCTGTAAGTTTTGCACACTTGCCAACTTGAAAACGCCTGGCCAAATAGGAATAAAGTGTCGTGTTTGCGTGCGTTTTGTTCACATAATTCGTTTTATG
>QXVZ01007881.1:0-14120 GCA_008931825.1 Phallusia fumigata
AAACTAAATTTCCAAATTGTTTCCCTCTTTTATTTGTAATTGACGCGCAGCACCTCGAGCGTATCAATCACGAAGCAATCCACGTCACCGGTTGGTGCCTGGCGTGTTAATTGATCGGCGAAACCGGTGGGATTAAATTAAGTCGGAATCAGGCGATGCGGCGGTAAGTGAAATTGATCCACACTTTGACTCGCAAAAGAAACCGAATCTATCTATCGATTGATTGAGTGATTGACAAGCGGCAGCAATCAGTTAGCGTGTAGATGAAAAATTAGTATTCGAGAAAATCGATGTAGGGACCACACTGTAAACGTGACTCTCAAAACCAATATTGACCCGGACTCAAGACGCTGCACTTAAACTTGGGCAAGTTTGCACATACCGTATTTTATTTCAGTTTATCACAGCCAAATGTTAAAGACGTAGCGTTGGAGGAATACCAAGTTACGGGACAAACAATAAAAACGCGAAGATTTGCTATTTGTGTTCATCACATCGAACTTAGCCTACAAAAAGTGCAAAGACGCCGTAATGCAACACGTGGTACTAAATAGATGTTACTGAAAGCCTTTAAAGATATTGCCCTCAGGTGCATGCTTCTTATCGGGTCTCGTCCCGCGGACCACACTGGTGAAAATAAACACCACGAGGCGCTTGCCAAACACCCAGCGAGCTTTTTCTCAATACCAGTTGAAAACCTTATTCACTTTACGTGGCGGGTTGGCAAATCAAACAAAAACATCGTCGCCAAGAGAGACAGCAGGATTCGCTTACAAGTAACAGCTTAAACTTTGTGCTCATTTATATTGGTTTGGGAAACCTGACGTCAACAGATCATGACCGTAACGCCACAGCGGTTATAATTCCAAGTGCTTAGCAGTAAATCGTGATAACCAAAGGGAGAAATTAACATTCTACGCACAACCCCTACGTGACAACACACATACACATGTAAACAGTCCATAGAAGAGCAGTTCCACTGATACTAAGAATTTTAACTACCGGTGCCACAGTGTTTGGGCTTTAATGGCGGGTCAGGAAAAAGAGATAAAGCACATTCTCGCTCTGACAAGAGCCTTCTGGATTCGTATAAGCGAAAAGTAAAAACCGCAGCCCGTAGTTATCTTCAGAGCAAACACTGGCACTGTGCGAGGCTGGTAAATATTTGCAGTCGTTGGTGTAGCATCGGCAGCGCTAACTCCATTGCAATGCACATGCGGAGTTTTTCAACGGTGTTGAAGAAACAAGTCGGTTTGATAGCGTTACCTTTCAAGATAACCTTGCCAGACTGTTTACACTATTATAGGAGATAGATGGGCGGGAACAAATTGCGCGCAAACATACAGTTCGATGGTGGTTGTGTGTTATCGCGGCAATCTACATAAGTGGGTAAAA
Source organism: Phallusia fumigata (assembly GCA_008931825.1). Classification (NCBI taxonomy): domain Eukaryota; kingdom Metazoa; phylum Chordata; class Ascidiacea; order Phlebobranchia; family Ascidiidae; genus Phallusia; species Phallusia fumigata. The sequence goes on from QXVZ01007881.1 coordinate 1,396, forward strand.
TGGATGCTTGAACAACAGTCTTTTCAACAAAGATTCTTAGCAAAACGAAATTCTGCCTTCAATACTCAAGCGTTTGGGTACAAATCATACGCCATACCTATTTTTGAAGGGTAATCTTGTCCGGAAGCGAATAACATCTTACCAGCACAAAGTACTACTGTTTAACTCTAACAAATTATTGTTCACCGTTTAACATTAGTTTGATGGTTGTCACAAGGAACCTGCCCTCAGCCATTATATTTTTGAGGTCAACCTATTTGGAAACCCAAAGATCACCACACAACGCGAATACCATCACTCTGACACACACCACTGATAAACGTCATCACGGGAGTGCCTAGTGGCGGGTCAAGACCAGTAGCTATCAATATCACCCATTTGTTACAGACAAAAATCAGGGGTAGGCGGTGGGAAGCAGCTGTTTAAGCCAGGCTTGAACTTTCTATGATACTCGACGGGCGATGATACGTCGTCAGCCTACTTGTCGCGTCTTAAATCATCGCCATGCCAGGCACCAACCTCACGTGGCCAATCAATAATTCATGGGCCAGCGAGACAGTGGTCGTCGAATTGAAATCAATGCTCTGTGGCCTGAAGCGAAGTCAATGATTTGGTTTGGGATTTACATGGGTTTTCACACATCTCGTAGTAATATTGAGCGAAAACAGTTCAAGGCCCCGTAGAGAGAGACTAGAACACATACGTTTTAAATTATAGTGTATTAAATTAGAAATGGCATGCGAATGTTTATTCGTCGAATTCGATACGGACATCGACGTCGTCGCATTCCGCGCATTCTTTCCACGCGTTCGGCGAACACTTGGTCATGTTCTGAGCACAGGGTTTACAACACAAGCCAACAGCCCCGCGCAAATTAAAAGGCATGGAAATGATTCTGTCGCCGACAAAGGCCCCGCAAATCCGCTGCGCTTAGACCGGCTTTGGCAAGTCGCGAATCGCAATTGTATTGTTGTCATTGAGCGCACTTGGTTCAGTCGTGCTGCGCCAGGCGTAAACGAGAGAGAAGCTTGAACAGGTCTTTACATCCAACAAAACACCGCCTATCGATGACTAGTTCGGGTCTATTTGGACCATACAGGAAATCATACACACTGACAACGACTTCCGCTACAGCCGAAGAACTATTCCGTAGGTTAGTAGCTTGTAAGTGCAAACTCCAAACTCTAAGCAACGAACGCATGCATCACCATGGTAACGAGGGTATATTACAGTGACCGGTGAAATGAGAACGGCAATTCACCTTTCTGCATGTCGATATAGGTGTGAGGGGACTCAGGAGTGACATGGCCTGCCATGAAGCTGCATAAAGACCCAGTAGTGACCGAGTTGGCGCTGGCGTTTGTCACTGGGCTCAGCGGTTCGTAATCTTCGCCGTCCTGCAGACGTGCTGTGTGGGCGTGCAAATTAAACGACAGTGCACAAAATAATATTAGGCAAAGTCAATTATGGGTGAGATGCCTTGTTGGTGATAATTTGTCAATCAAGTGGTGTTTAGCACAAAAGACTAAAAGGTGGGTTGATCAGGGTCATCATCACAACACAAAGTCAAAAATTGCAAAAAGTAATTTTCAATATGGACACTTTTATGCCACAAAATTGGAAGCAAATATCATAGCACAACCAAAGCTTAACCATATTCATCAACATCAGTTTGACAGAAATGACACTAATAAATACTTACAAAGAATAAGTTGTGAGATTTCACGGGATGTTTGAGTGTTGAGTTGCCTCACTAATTCCATAGCAGTCCTGTTTTTGGGATCAAGTGTGTGGGGATTGGCTCCCCTGCTTAACAGTAACTTCACTACCTCAGTTTTGCCAAACAGTGCAGCTTCGTGCAATGCTGAGCCATTTTCACCCTTCAAAAAAGCACGCCTTTTAGAAACACCAATTATTATTTCATTGCTTCAAAAGTAAAAGAGCAATATGTCACTGTTAAACTAACCGAAAAGGTTTGTAAAATATATTTTGTTGGTTCACCCAATACTTACTGTTCGGTTTATATCGGCACCATGAGCCAGTAACATTTCAACCACTTCTTTGTGGCCATTGCGGGATGCAAGGTGAAGAGGGGTAAAACACTCAGGTGATCGAGAAAGCAATGATGGCTGGAATTGTAACAACAAACGTACTACGTCCAACCGGCCATACTGAGAAGCAAGGTCCAGAGGCGATTCATCACGAATGTTGCGAACCTAAGATCAGAAGGAACTATGAAAAAATGATGGCAGAAAGAAGAGTAAAGTTAGTAAAACAACTTACCAGAGGGTCAGCTGCATTTTGAAGCAGAATTTTCACAGTTATTGTGTGGCCATGCTGAGCGGCACAGTGCAAAGCAGTTTCCTTGTCTCCATTCTAAAAATGTATGTCAAATAGATTTATTTTGAAATGCAATTAACACATACCTCTAACAACCAACCTTAACAAACATTCGATAGTAATTTCAAACTTTATGCACATTTTCAGTAGAAATAGGCATTAAATATTCATGAAGGAGATGACTTAATATTTGTGTATAGTTCCCTTATACCATGGTATCTGCACCTGTTCATTAATTCTTGCAACACTTGGTCCATGAGTCAGTAGACATCTCACAATATCTGCATTTCCACTCCAGGCAGCAAGATGCAGGGGAAAGTTGCCTTTAACATCACATACATTGGCTGAGGCAGAATTTTGCAAAAGTTGTCGGACAACTGACCTGAAAAAAAACAGCTAACTGACTAAGAATACTAAAGCAAAGTGCCCTAAACAATGCCATTCAGATGTACATTAAGGAGTTATGCACAATGTACAAAATAGTATCATAACAAGGACATTAACATAACCCACACATAAAAGGAAAGAAAGAAGATTCTTACTCATGGCCATTTAAAGCAGAATGGTGCAATGGAGTATATCCAGATTGGTCCTGGCAGTTGACATTTGGTCCCACTTTTATCCTGAACAAAGTCACCAGTTACCCTTCTAGTGCAAACAGAGGCAAATTATTGATATGTAGGAACTGAACAAACACAACTCGGGCAACTATTTTGGGCAAACAAAGACATTCAGTGCTGCAATTGTATTTCCACCAGAAAACAGTGCCTTTTTATTCATCCCTGTTTGCACCAAATGATATGCTACAAATATATACAATGGGTACAATACTGGCTAAATAATAGTATCCCACAAATCAACCATATAGGCAAAAATATAACACACAGTTAAAAACTTGCACTGAGCTTTGTTATCTGTACACAATACCAAGAAATTAACAACAATACCCAAAGCTGGCCACAAGTGTCCGAGTTGTTGATTTTGCTTTTGGCGACAGTAATCTCTCAATTACTGGTAAGTTTCCTGTACGAGCTGCCTCCAAAAGTTCTTGATCTTTACCCATTCTAAAAACCAACAAACCAATTTTGTTGGGATATTACACACACTTACAGTTTAATAAAAAAAAACATTAAATACCTTTATTTATATGATCGGTCAGAGCTGTTTGGTGGAGTTTTTCTACAACTCATTGGAACAGGCCACACACAGGTCACTTGTTTTGTTTGAAGGCTCCACAGTTTATACAAGTAGTTTTCTTTCTATTCATCTGGCTTAGGTATTAAATCCCATTTTTGATTTCAGTTTGGCAGACCTAATAACATCAGATAGTCTGAGCTGCATGAAAGAGTATGTATGCAAACTTTACTCAGCAAAGAAAAACAATAACAATTAAAAAATATTTTTGCTAGGGCTTACAGACGCTGTTTGCTCTAAGACAGGAATTTGAGGAGGGTTTGTTAATGGTGTATATGGGGCAAATCTGGTGATTTCAAACGGGTGCCAACATTAACAGGTTAAAAACTGGAAAAAATTGACATGTTTTTAATAAAGAATCTACACCAGCGACCACTGTACTTCTTTTGAACACTTAAGTTAACCAAAGCCTGACAGTGCAACCTGTGACAAACAATCTCCAGACTTCTGGTATGCTTTTAATACTACACCTTTTCACATAACATTTTACACAATTTGTTAATACATTTCTTCTGTATTTTTTATTAGGACACACTCGTGCCAGCATCTCACCATCTCCATGTACTATTAAGTCACATGACCTCTCTCACTCTAATCTTAATAACCATGTTTTTCCCAACAGCACTGTCAAACACTTCGTAAGCGAAATATTTTTCTTAATCTACAGTTTCTGTGCAGTACTTTGCGCATTTAATTGAACGCGACCACAATGAAGCAAACTCCGAAACGACAGGAAGACAAATTGTTTTCTGTCGCAGCAAACACATCCCATGAGCGAAATAAGAAATGTTGAGCTATTGTTTTATTTCTGTACAAAACAGAAACGTAGATTTAAAAGCATCGACCTGGTTACACATAATGTTGTAGTTGTTTTCGACCTTTGCGCATAAAAATGTTGTCCAACATTTTTAAAGATAATTTTTTTATTTTTAATGAAAAAAAGATTAAACCGGTGGGATCTATTGATACCTAGGAAGGCAGTACGGTAAGCTACGTTGGTACGGTAGGCCTTTCGTAACAAGGTTTGCGGTACGCACAACCCAATACATACCGTACTGATTACTGATTATACTTAATGAACAAAACTGAACCCAATGCATGATCAGTATTTTGTAACAGCATGCGCAAGCACATGTGCAAATTCTAAAGGTACGCTAGAGCAAGCTACAAAAGAACAGACACAAAATTTGGGTAGCAGTTGTAGACAGCGTCCCGATTTTGTGATTGGCTCCAGATATTTGCCTATTTTTTGCGATGCGTGCTCATTTTGTCTTAGAATTGGTACTGCAAAATCCCGACAATCATAAGATGTAGGCTACAGCTATACCCAAAAAAACGAAAGCTAAAGCGTCCGCTCTCCACATTTGTATTCCTTGTGCAGCTGATGCAACATATCCATGGCGACAGAGTGGGACGAAATTCTTAATCACCTATGAGGTATAATGTGGCTTGTGTTAAAATAATGACTACGACGCAGTGGTAATGTCATATGAGGACGGTGGGAGGGGGATCAAGGAGTAATTGACCAAAAACTTTGCGTATTTGTTGTTCATCGCTGCGTCGTTTAGCCCAATATGGATCTCGCCATTGTTGCTTTCAAAATTAATGCTTGTTTTGCCGACGTGCACAACCGATTCGCTATACCCGTTGAGTAAAAAAGGACCTCCAAAATAATGTCCTCCCCCCCCCCCCCCCCCCCCCCCCCCCACCCCCCCCCCCCCCCCCCCCCCCCCCCCCCCCCCCCCCCCCCCCNCGTAATAACTTGGTTTAGAATAAATTATCCAAAGTTTACCCCCCCCCCCCCCCCCGATGGCTTAATTTTGTCCCCGTTCCACTTCTGCGTGTTTGGTATTTGTAAATGGTAAAGGTAGCCATGGTCATACACAATCTTTTGCAGCAGCTATAGGCAAATTCGGTGTAGTTATAAATAAGGGGTTTTAAAGTTATTTGGAAATACGATAGTTCGAATAACCTATCCGGTAGTCTACACAACGAAGATCAGTTCAAAGGGCTGAAAAGGGAAACTATTCTTTATGTTATCTGTGTCCTGACAGAATTTTATATCCAACCTAGGTTTACGTTACATATAGGCGTATTCTCAACAAACTTGTGTTGATTTTGGCCGCTTTTGATAAGTGCTGGACACAGAGAAGCCACGAGTTTGACGTTTAACACAACACCGAAATTCACATCGTTGGAAGTTTGCGAATCATTCGCGAAATTGTTGAAACAAGGACAAAATGAGAACTGTTTCTCCCCACTGGACAACTGGACATTTTTGTACTCTATCATTTACAAAAGCATAGGTTTTCAAAGTTCTTTTCGTTTTGTATTTTATTAATTTTGAGGAAGTACATAAAATAATTCTCTGCCAACATTTCATTAATCAGGATATCTGTATTCATGGTCTTCAAGCACGTAAAGTATTCCTACACAAAACTAATTGAGCAAATATTGCTGCGAGTTTTAATGCTTTAGCCATCCCACATAAAAGATGATTGTCGCCGGCGATCCTTCTTTCAAAGTTTCGCGAAGGTGCCTTTTCACAGTTGTGTACACAAGATTGTCGCTTGTCGTGTTATACTAGCGCATCGCCAGTGACTCAGTTAATCATTAAAATTCCATCAAAAAGTTGTTTGCGTCCTATAGAAATTGCCCGTGCGTCTCCAAGACTACAGGCAACGCTAAGCTTAGAAGCTCTACAGACAGCCTACTAAACTTGAGGTAGTAAATTTTACACAACATTTTACAAGATTTTGGGTTAATACTGATTTACGACTTAAGGTTTTGGCCCAGACCTGCTTGTGTGGGGTGAATAGGTGACTGTTAGTTGGTCGAAGGTAGAGGCGTCTTGTTGCTCAATTATTTAGTTCCAGAATGTATTCGAAAGGAACTTTGACGTCATAATGGACGACCCGTGGTGAAAGACGTTGTCGCGTATTCGAGTAAACCAATCCGTCACAGTTTTATTGCATTTATCAATTGCTTGTCGATAACGTCGCATGTTGAAAGAGTAAAGTTTGTGGCTAAACCACAGTTCTTTTACCACAGCCTGCCCCGTATTGATGCCTATACTGTTTCTGGTTGGGCACAATAGAAGGTTGGTATTAACTAAGTTAAATATCGATGCCTCAACTGGGTCGCAAGCCGGTGTTTATCGGTTCAACGTTGAGCCGAGATCGATTTTCAATGTACAGTAACAACAAAAATAGCGATATGGTTTTTGCGTTACCAAAGAGCCGAGATTTTTGTCAAGATAATTGCCACCCTGTGGACGATGAATAGTGGTGGTTTGGGATTTGGTGACCAGAGGAATTGAAAGAACCAGTTTTCGGGGTTACGTGACTGCGTTGGGCCAGGTTGCGACAAACTTTACAAATATGCGGTTTCGGGAGCTAACATACATTACAGCTTTTATTAAGGAGCTATTTGCTAATGTAACTCAGCGTTGACTTAGCCGCTAAACTGTGTTTAATTTGTGGTCAAAGTCCAGTACCATGCACAGGTTGTCGAAACATTATTCGTGCAGGAGTGTAGTTGTAACTCTCGTTGAAAATTAGAGGTGAAAATATGAGGATCACCGTTGTTTTCGAAGACACTCGGTTGCCGCTTGACGTGCGACCCGATGACAAAGTGCAAACTGTCAAAAACATGGTCAATAAAAAGCTGCTTGTGGATACTATGGACGACAAGAGGGTGGGCAGCTATCTTGAACTAAGATTTGCAGGTGGGACACTATCACTCAAAAACAATGTATTTCGTTTCCACCAAGGAACTTTTTTGAGTGTCATTAACAGGTGCAGCGCTGCAGAACGATTGGGTCCTTCAAGATCTCTCGGTCATCTCGGGATCTGTCATAAAAAGCGCGTTGAAAACTGTTCAAAAGCCAAAGCTTCAAGTGTACTTGAATTACAACGGGGAAACATTGTCACTGACGGAAGACATAGACCCACTGGTGGTATGTGATTAAGCATAGCAAAACTTTTTCATCCATCCAGTATCATTAAATTTTAAACTATTTTACTCAACTAGTGTTCCAAGATAATACAATCAATTTGGGCACGTAACTATAGCCACTTACCTAAACGCCATGTGGTCAATCGATAAAGACAATTCTTTTGACAAAACTCTACTCGCAGACGCAAGTCGGCGAGTTAAGATCAGTTCTATCCAGAAGACTAGGAATCCCCGTATCGGTTTTTCGCTTGTCACGTATTGATAAACCCGACAGCAAGCAATTATGTTTGGCGGGCTCGGCAAGCAGGATCTTAACCAAAGCGAACCAAAGGAAAACGACTGAGTTGTACGACAGCAATACATTGGATTATTACGGGATTGAAATCGGAGCCACAGTGAGACTTGATGTATGGGACGGTTGGCGGGAACTGATTTTGTCCGCAGTGGCAGGTGCTTTGTTTTTTAATTGCTACAAAATATTCGTAAAAAATTCATTTCCTAAAAAAAATTGCTCCTCAGATAATGCAACTTTTCAGAGCAAACGTTTACAAGAATTTTTCGAAAACAACTGCGTTTATAATAAATTTATCGTTTTGGCAGGACACGAGAAATTACTCCAAAGATATTTATCGTGGGACAGAGATGTAAGGAGCTTTCAGTACCGCGTTCTCTTGTACATCGCAGCCCATCACGGCCACATGGGTCTTTCAACTAGCATGATGCGGGTACGATACGATGTGGTTCTGGTAAAGCACGTGACTATACCGATAGTATTTATAATTTTAAATACAACAGTCACAAAACGTTAAGGAAGGTTAAAATGCGTTTCATTTTTTTTCGTAGCACGGAGCCAAGCCGCATGAGCCAGTTGGGACGTATCCGTCAAGAAAATGGTGCATGGAAAGCGAGCACAAAGAGACAATAAAATGTCCAGTGCATGTTGCGTGTATTCGCGGACACTTGCCAATTCTTCGACTTTTTGTTCGCAGCAGTCCTCTGTGTTTTGTTGCGATGGACGAGCAGGGTAGAACTCCGATGCAAGTAGGTTGGAAATACCACAAACCACAGTTTTCTAATAATCTGATTACAACATTGGTTGCTATATCCATTTTTACGCACAAACCTAAAATTAAACCTTTGCATTTCGGTATGCCACGATTTGTCAACTATAAACGTGTTTTCAGATAACCCTTCGATATCGGCATCGCGACTGCTTCGAATTCCTGATTGTGCGACAATGGGGCAGAAAAATGACCAATGACTTTTCAGTTTCGATAATCGTGTATTGTCGTATGCTACAGTGGAGCGAACGGGCGAAGGCGACTGCCCTGTTAAAATACGGCACCGATAAGTCGACATACAAGGGCAAGCCACCTAAAGCAGGCGCCCTGGTTGGCGCCGGTGTCCTGATCGATGGGTTTTCTAAAGTGCCAGCCAACTCCTTAGCGTTCGATGAAATGCCGAAGCCGGCGCTTTCGCCAGATCGCGTTTTGCCGGCTATTGCAATGGCAAAACGAAAACTGAGGTCATTTCGTCAACAACGTCAAACTTCCGTTGCTCGTCGAATATCAACGTCCTCCGCGACTAGTAGCAGGAATAGACTGAATTCGGCCAGAACAGCCGCCTCAATACGTTCGACGATATCTCGCACCAACAGCATGGCATCAGGACTCGTACCACTTCAGAACGAGTTTTCGCATGAGAGAGAAATGTTGCGCAGCGGCAATCAACGACAAGCGACGAGACGACGAAATTCCATCCTCAAAAATGGAAATTCAAGCGGCACCAAGTATAGTTCATCAAACGAAAGCATATTACCCGGAGAATCGCAACTCAAACTTACCAGCAGCAAAGGTGTTGATAAGGAGTCTGTAATTGCCGATTTGCGCGGAATTTCAAAGTCAACTTCAAACGGCCTGCAAAGAAAGGATTCTCGCATTTCTTTCAACCCGGACAGTTTCATCAACGCAAGGACTCCGACCACAAACGATGACCCCCAAGCGTCATTCACGTACACCCCGTACAGCTCCCTGAGGTCTCTGCAGCCCGCGGTAAAACGAAAAAAAGCACTGCCCGCAATCAAACCGAAGGTTGCCGAAAGTGCGATCCCGTTGCCACAAAAAAGCCTTGAATGTCAGTTAAAGCCATTTTTCTACTGGTCCCCTTTCGAGACCTTGGAAAACCCGGTGGACGAAACGCTTCGCAGGTTCGAGTCTTACCGTGGCACGGAGGCACGCCAACACGCGGTACAATGCCTCGCGGTTACCAGCGAATTTACGGAAAAGCGCTGGCTCCAGCAGTTGCAGCTCGCAGTCAGTTTGACACGACGAGGTGTGAAAAAGAGGCGAGGACCGGGGGCTTCCCCTGTCCCAACACTCGTGTAGAACACTTTTCGTTTTTTTAACACGTATGTTTTGGTTGCGCACGTTTAGCTATATCTTTTCCGTTGATAACAATGTTTATTTTGCAAAATAAACAACACACTAAAACCGTTTGTTTAGACGGGTAATTAAGGGTGCGTGCACTACTGAAGTTACCACACCACTTGACTAATTCAAGATCGAGAAATCGAACTGTTTTTCGCAAGTTTGTTTGCATGAGTATTAATACTTCTTTTAAACTCCTCTATTACCTGCCCATTGTAGATAAAGGATAATGTCCAATCTTTACAAAAGATCTTTACAAAGATGTCCAGTTCTTACAAAATATCTACAAATTACAAAAGTGTGAGGAAACAACATCATACTCCTACAACAAGTGCTGAACGAAATGCAAAAATTCATTTGACACCCAATTGACCATCGCAATTGTCTATCGGGATAGGGGATCATTTCACATTAGAAAGACACCGTGATCAAACTGAGTCCTTCGATGGCAAAGCAAATAAAACTTCTTTCACAAAAGTTGAGCAACATTTTTTAAGAAGTGTTAAGGAAGTGTTTCGAAACCCACGGTTTAAATGGTGTATGGAACAAATAAGCGGGTAGAAAGAGAAAGAATGGCACATTAGCACCAACACAATCAGAACGATGAAAATGTCGAAAAAATGACTCTTGCTTTGATAGGCAGAATTGGTGGATTGAGATGCAGGGCGCTGTAGTTGTCATTACAAGTAGTTGAATTCAACTTACCTAAAACATGTGGGTTGTTAACCAACCACCACAAGAAAGGAAAACGAGACAGCAGTAATACAAGCAGACAAGCGAAGCGCAAAACTCAACATCCTCCGCTCGATGACAGTTTGCCTTGCGCGAAATGTAAAATCTGCAGTTCTCCCAAGAAGGGCAACAATCAAGCAGGCAGTACGTATGCATGGAAAATGCACAAAATGTTGAAACAACTTTACAAAAAAAACACTTTTATGTGCCATGCACAGCATATAAATTATTGCAAATTCTTTTTTTTATAAATTCGTGTCACTGCACTTTTGACGAATTCAAGAACGAGCAATCAAATTGTGTACCGCCAGTACTTTCCTGGTTATTATCACTTTATAATGTTTCGCTTTTACTTGTTAATTTGGCATGCTCAATCAAATTCAAAAACATTCGGAAATTTAAGCGGGTGGCGAAGTTTAGCTGTTTGCTTTTCTATGTCGTTCAACCTGGCAATGAATACTTTGATTTGGACTGACAAAATACCCGCTATTATAATGTATAATGTGCTAAACTTATGCAGGTTACAAAGTATTGAGCAACAAACCGAAAAATATTTGTTTGTTATCATTTATTGCGGTCAATTTTTGAAAAATAATTTTTAACAGTGCAAAGACACCACCTTGTGGCGTTGCAATTACTGTCCTCAGCAACCAGTGAAGCGTCAACAATGTTTGTCTGGGTAGATGTTTCACAATTTTGTTAAATTTNAAAATACCCGCTATTATAATGTATAATGTGTTAAAATTATACAGGTTACAATGTATTGAGCAACAAATCGAAAAATATTTGTTTATTGTTATGTAATGCGGTCAATTTTTGAAAAATAATTTTTGACAGTGCAAAAACACCACCTTGTGGCGTTGCAATTACTGTCCTCAGCAACCAGTGAAGCGTCAACAATGTTTGTCTGGGTAGATGTTTCACGATTTTGTTAAATTTAGTGAGTACTGGTTGTAAAGCATAGACCCAATTGTTACTATCACATTTTTCCCACATAGTTTTTTGTTTTGGCAAAGAATCATCTGAAAAACCTAAAATAAGACAGACGATTGTTTTGTTTTAGCTCTGTCATTTCCTATACAGCAACTAATTTTGTTACAACTAAGTATTTGTTGTTACAGTTTTCTCATGTATGGTCATATAAAGGTGACCGTTGTTATATTAGGTTAAGTATAATTGTGGGCCAAAAATGCTTGTGAAATGCCAATAAACAGGGCCAAAGTGTCATTTTCAACCATTGTCAATGAAGCTGACATCGCTTGCAACAATGGCAAGTTCCTGCAGGCTGAGAGTTTGTACTCGGCGGCAATCCAAGAACAACCCAATAACTGTGCTGTGTATGGAAGTAGATCTGCTGCACGGGTCTATCTGAAAAAGTTTAATGAAGCTGTTCAAGATGCAGAATATGCCGTTGAGCTTGATCCCACATATTCAAAGGTATTTGGTCAATTAGAAAAGTAATGATTAGTTTTTACTTCAATTTTGTCCATTTGTTAATGTGTGCTATCACCCCTAGTACCAAGTGAACATGCAATCTTTAAACATGAAACCTTTACCTACATGTTTACTTGGTACTAGAGGTGCATTTCTGGTCAGTGATATAGGGCTACGGAATAGAAACTAAATAAGGTAAAAAATACTAATGCATTGAAAAAGTTAAACTTTAAAAAATGCTGCAGAATAAAGGTAGGTACAGAGCAAACCTGTAGTTCTCAAATGTAGCCTCCATTAGGTGGCAAGTGTAGAAATGTTTAACAGTTCTAAGGAAGTATATAAGGAAGTAAGAACTGCATGATCTGAAGTAAATCCCAACAAAGGTTTTTTTATGCAGGCAAGGACTTGGCATCTTATGGCTAAGGAACAGCTCAAAATAATTTTCAATTTTTCTAGGGTTTCTTTCGATTGGGTGTTGCACTCCAACATGTGGGAAAATCATTTAAGGCTCTTGTGGCCTTTGCAAAGGCAATGGCACTTGACTCAAAGAACCTGATTTTTCTTAATGTTTTGTCGGAAACTGCACTAAATTCATCACTAAAAGGTAAGTTAATGCTTTCTTAAACATTCAATGTTTTAAAA
>QXVZ01007886.1:0-22648 GCA_008931825.1 Phallusia fumigata
GTCATTGTGTACAGAATCTTTACAGATCTGAGGGTATTGTTAAACGCACCATTGCCTGTATCGATTTGTCGGTCTTCACATTAGACGCGTGTCCAGTGTTCTACTGTACAGCACACCAAAGGCCAGCTATGCGAATTACTCTATAGTTTTGTTTCCATAAAATATACAAGTCTAGTTTTGGTTTTATTTGAGCAAACTCCTATCAGCCGTTTTTAGGAACCTGTTCCTTAATTTAAACTAACACGAAGGTATCGGATGCTAAAATGTCGCGTTGGTCACATACAAGACACTAATTGGATAGCTGCAAGATCTTAAACCATTCATGGCTCACCTAAGTGGTTTACATTACGCGAGCTATATCGTTTTGGCTGGGGGCAATACTGTGATAATCTTTCATTGCCATGTTCATGTGCTGTAGCTTACAATGTACCTCACTGAAATGTGAGTTCGTTGTCGTTGCAGTAACACTAAAGCCAACTGCATGCTGGACTTTCGTTCAAGGTCATGCATCATTTTACAAAAACGCATTGGTCACTTTTTAGGCCTAATAATGTCTTGTACCTGTCGCGTGTCTAAGCCTGTTCCTATTGATCGCACAGATTCATTTGCCGCCTGCTTAGTGCCGTGTGCCTTTTTTCCTGGCCGAATGCAATAAAATTGTTGGCTGCAGAGGGTTAGTCCCGTAAAAGTCTCATAACGTGGTGTGAGATGTCAAAAGCACATCATGCACTACATTAATATTTGACGATTCCCACCACCCAGAGTTAGGCGCTGGTATTTTATTGCATGTCGTAAACCTTCTCTTTCACATCGTTACATTGTTTTATTTTTACACTGAAGGAGAAACACGTCTGTGCAATAAGGCAGGCTTTTCAAACTTTCTGTCAGCGACCACGTTGAATCAAACGAAATTTCCGCGACACACTTTGCGTTTGACAGAGAAAAACTGGGAAAACATACGTGCTGTGTTTAGTTGCTGCGAAGCGCAATTTACCATGTCAGTGTAAATCAACCTTTTCCTCTTTAAGCATTTAGACCAGTGGTCGTCAAACTTTTATTACGAGGCCCCAAACTCAGTCGTAACTACAGGCGCACACAACATAAAATATTTCATCATGGAAAACTGGTCAGTAAGTCATTAATTGTCCCATAATAGTCTTTCAAAATATTTTTTACCATTAGCAAACCTTTTTTGGAAGAAAACCACATTTACCTTCATTGAAATAACCAAAATATTTTTTGGTACAATGTGCTTGACGACATGTACCAATTAGTAAGAGAAACGAAGAAAGGGCAGTGTTTCCCCACCGGGGTGCTGTTTCGCAAGGATAAGGGGGTGCCTCGAGCAAATTATCATTACTTGTTCTAATTTAAGCTATATTAGCAATAGGATTTCTGTTTGTTCGTCAAAACTGCTTGATCTTTTTTCGCATAAGTCTCGTTAAAAGGTTATGTGTTATTTCGCCCTTTCCGTGATGGCGCCGGAGCACAGGGGTACCCCAAAATATACCTTTCACGTACCAGGTCTCGTTTAAATAGACCACACTGCGCAGCCTAGTTCACTAGCAACGCAAAAAAGACTTTAACACCAACATTTTTACTACCTCATGTTTCAATTAATCATTTATTCAATGCGCATGTGCAACATCATTTCTAAATAATCAGTAGTAAGAGACAGAACGGTGCAGTCTCCTTTCCTACACTGACAAGACCACCGCCAAGAAACTGATTTTGGCCATTTTAATTTAGCCCAACGTATTCAACACATTGCTTTGTTATTTTTGAGCACCTGCCCCATCTAATTCATTGTAACAATTCTTTCTTACGTCAAGATATTAATGTTTGCAGGTGGTGCGATAGAGTACGTTTTCGCCCCGTCATAAGCAAATGTTGCGCATCTCACTAAAAAGTATTATGCGGCCCACAGTTTGCCGACTACTGATGTAGATACTTCGCTGCAGTGGCGCAAATCCATACACTTAGTAGGAGATCCATATCTTTCTACTTCTGTGGGCAATTTTTGTGTAGATGGTGTCACATCGATTGGCGGAAATTTATGACGTCGCAATGCAGATAATTTATCTTGCAAATAATGGGTTACCTTTCGACTGACACAGCCTTAAAACCGCGTTAAATCTGTTTGGCGATAGCTTAAATGTGCAAGTTATTCAAAGTGTTAAAATCGCTTTAGCAAATCGGATTCAATTAAAGATCTAAAACCAGATAAAACCAGATTTACCTTCAAACTACATTTTTTAGGTAGCAGCAGTATCCTAGCTGGATATGCCACTGTTTAGCACAATAAGCTTGCTTTTGTGTGTATATATGTGATAGCCGCACTGATCTCTAGAGATCAGTGTATAGCCGTTACTCAGCCCGCCACAAGCGGTAACAAAAATATGGTTATTTGAATTAACCGCTATAACCTACTGGTCTCCGGACGGTAATTAAAAAAAACATATTTGTAAAATGCAGATTTTGTATGATGCAGTGTTTTTATGACATGAAGACTCTTTGCATTGCATGAAAAATACGAAAAAATTGCTCCAATTGANTGTGCCTTTTTTCCTGGCCGAATGCAATAAAATTGTTGGCTGCAGAGGGTTAGTCCCGTAAAAGTCTCATAACGTGGTGTGAGATGTCAAAAGCACATCATGCACTACATTAATATTTGACGATTCCCACCACCCAGAGTTAGGCGCTGGTATTTTATTGCATGTCGTAAACCTTCTCTTTCACATCGTTACATTGTTTTATTTTTACACTGAAGGAGAAACATGTCTGTGCAATAAGGCAGGCTTTTCAAACTTTCTGTCAGCGACCACGTTGAATCAAACGAAATTTCCGCGACACACTTTGCGTTTGACAAAGAAAAACTGGGAAAACATACGTGCTGTGTTTAGTTGCTGCGAAGCCCAATTTACCATGTCAGTGTAATTCAACCTTTTCCTCATTAAGCATTTAGACCAGTGGTCGTCAAACTTTTATTACGAGGCCCCAAACTCAGTCGTAACTAGAGGCGCACACAACATAAAATATTTCGTCATGGAAAACTGGTCAGTAAGTCATTAATTGTCCCATAATAGTCCTTCAAAATATTTTTTAACATTAGCAAACCTTTTTTGGAAGAAAACCACATTTCCCTTCATTGAAATAACCAAAATATTTTTTGGTACAATGTGCTTGACGACATGTACCAATTAGTAAGTGAAACGTATAAAGGGCAGTGTTTCCCCACCGGGGTGCTGTTTCGCAAGGATAAGGGGGTGCCTCGAGCAAATTATCATTACTTGTTCTAATTTAAGCTATATTAGCAATAGGATTTCTGTTTGTTCGTCAAAACTGCTTGATCTTTTTTCGCATAAGTCTCGTTAAAAGGTTATGTGTTATTTCGCCCTTTCCGTGATGGCGCCGGAGCACAGGGGTACCCCAAAATATACCTTTCACGTACCAGGTCTCGTTTAAATAGACCACACTGCGCAGCCTAGTTCACTAGCAACGCAAAAAAGACTTTAACACCAACATTTTTACTANTTTTTTCGCATAAGTCTCGTTAAAAGGTTATGTGTTATTTCGCCCTTTCCGTGATGGCGCCGGAGCACAGGGGTACCCCAAAATATACCTTTCACGTACCAGGTCTCGTTTAAATAGACCACACTGCGCAGCCTAGTTCACTAGCAACGCAAAAAAGACTTTAACACCAACATTTTTACTACCTCATGTTTCAATTAATCATTTATTCAATGCGCATGTGCAACATCATTTCTAAATAATCAGTAGTAAGAGACAGAACGGTGCAGTCTCCTTTCCTACACTGACAAGACCACCGCCAAGAAACTGATTTTGGCCATTTTAATTTAGCCCAACGTATTCAACACATTGCTTTGTTATTTTTGAGCACCTGCCCCATCTAATTCATTGTAACAATTCTTTCTTACGTCAAGATATTAATGTTTGCAGGTGGTGCGATAGAGTACGTTTTCGCCCCGTCATAAGCAAATGTTGCGCATCTCACTAAAAAGTATTATGCGGCCCACAGTTTGCCGACTACTGATGTAGATACTTCGCTGCAGTGGCGCAAATCCATACACTTAGTAGGAGATCCATATCTTTCTACTTCTGTGGGCAATTTTTGTGTAGATGGTGTCACATCGATTGGCGGAAATTTATGACGTCGCAATGCAGATAATTTATCTTGCAAATAATGGGTTACCTTTCGACTGACACAGCCTTAAAACCGCGTTAAATCTGTTTGGCGATAGCTTAAATGTGCAAGTTATTCAAAGTGTTAAAATCGCTTTAGCAAATCGGATTCAATTAAAGATCTAAAACCAGATAAAACCAGATTTACCTTCAAACTACATTTTTTAGGTAGCAGCAGTATCCTAGCTGGATATGCCACTGTTTAGCACAATAAGCTTGCTTTTGTGTGTATATATGTGATAGCCGCACTGATCTCTAGAGATCAGTGTATAGCCGTTACTCAGCCCGCCACAAGCGGTAACAAAAATATGGTTATTTGAATTAACCGCTATAACCTACTGGTCTCCGGACGGTAATTAAAAAAAACATATTTGTAAAATGCAGATTTTGTATGATGCAGTGTTTTTATGACATGAAGACTCTTTGCATTGCATGAAAAATACGAAAAAATTGCTCCAATTGAATTCAATATCATTTGTAGTAAGTATTGTAAAGATGGAGCGAATATGTTTAACTTGGTTATTCTATTATTAGTAAAATTATGAATTTTGAACAGCGCCCATGCAACGACAGATGAGCACAAATTAACCGCCACGTGAGTGCTTGCACAGTGCGTACCACTACTGACTTCATCAAAGTGTGTACAATGGCGCGTTGTCAAAAATAACCGTCCCAGACAAAGCTCTTTTCGTAAAGTAAGTTTTTGGAAAAGTTGGTTCCGCTTGATTTTTGCTTATTTCGTCATTGCATTATGTCTCTTTAAACAGTGCACTAGTCACTGGATAATTTTGTGCAACCGTCTATCTATGTCATCTATTTTTGTTACCTGCAGCAAAATATCATAAATGCAACAAACGTTTTGTGGTTTGTGTTATTTGGGCAAGTTACTATTAACCTAAACGTTGGATTTATTCATTATGGAGGACAGCCGTGAAAATTTTGGATTTGACCCCCTCTATGACAGTTTCTGTGCTAAATGTGATTCTGCGATGGAAATCTGCCAGGAAAAGTTTGAAGCAAACATCAAAGCTTTGACTAGCCATAGAGCCAAAATATCTGCGAGTTATGAGGACAAAGTCACTGCCTACAGTCATTTGTATCTAGCAGTTACCAAGTCTGGCAAAAGCGTCCAATCTGCTCATGAAAATAACTTAGTTGTGACTGAGCACATAAATCGCCTACAAGAAGAAAAAATTTCCCTGTATGATCTGGAAAAAAGAATTCAGGCCCAAGTGGAGCAATCTTCGAAGTTATTGGATGAAATGTTGAGTGAAAAGTCTGCCTTGGAAGCTGAACATACGAAGAGGCAAGCCAAGTGCGGTGAAAAACAAAAATCTGTCACTCAAAATATGGCTTTTACTGAAAAATATCTGGGTCTTGAAGTTCGGCCACTTCGGGACAATAGAGTGCAGTTTCTGTTTCACAATGTCTTTCCAGAAGATTCCAATGTTGTAATGTTTGTGATTATTAGGCTGGATAATAAGATTTATGAGGTGTTAGATAGTGAGCCTCCTTTGGATAACCTTAAAGAGCTTGAAGTGAAACTAAATGAAACTAACAGCCTGGCCGGTTTTGTTCAACTTATACGCAAGTTGTTAATTACTGAGGCAAAAAAACTCTCCAAGGAAAACATTAAAATATGAATCAATTTTAATATCTGTTAAGTGTAAACTTTTGTAAAGTAGATTTTAGACTTACACTGCCATTGACATACCAGAGCTAGAAATCAAAATTTGCCATAAAATGTTTATTTGCTGTCTGTTACTGCCAAAAACTTTGCTTCTTTGTGTAAAGAAATAGAATTAAAACTACATTTTTAACATGACTCAATCATAGAATGTACAGCTTTTATTTTCCTGTGCAAATGCGTTTTATGTGCTTTTCCTTTTTTCTGCTTTTACTTGTGTTTAAATCTAACTTTCACTCATTTTTTGTAGTTAAACAGGTTTTTGTAACATTGGGTTACAACATTGTTAAATTGCAATGAGTAGTGTTGATGCTTATGGGCCGAGCTCCCAAACACTAACCTTCTTGGATCCAGAGGAAAGCGATCTCTTAGTTGCTGGTGGAGACACACAGGTTTATTTACAATTCATAAAAAATTAGTTTACAAGTTGGGTTGTTGTGCTAAATGAAAACCTCAGCAGATGACACACATGTTAGATGTATTTGATAATTTGTTGTGTTAATTGGGTGTTTGATAAATTTTTAGGCAAGCGAGTATGAGTTTACTGACTTCACGATCCCCTCACAAACTCAAACACAGACTCAAACTCAAGCAAGTCAAAGCCAGCTGGATGTAGTGGACAACAGCCAGGTTTGTAACCATTTGCATTTAATTGGACATGAACTTATTTTTTGCGATGCAACTGATCTGTGGGGTCAGGGGGTGGTTGTTGTGCTGCCAGAGAGAAATAAAAAAGATTTTGCCTGTTAACTTTGCCAGGCTTGGTTCAGATAAAGAAACATACCATTCTTACCAAACTATGTAGACATGTTGTTTGTTAATCCAAGGCAATGAAAGTTACACTAAATTTGGAGTTAATTATTTAATGTCTCGTTTGGTGGTATATGACACAATACGACAAAGTCATGCAGTAACCTGAAGTCACATGCAATAAACAGACACATGTGTTGGTGATCAAAATAACATTTTCATGGCTGACTTGGATACATTTACAACCTAGTGTTGTAAATTTGGGACAAATGTGTGTTTCAATTAGTACTTTATTTGCATTGAACACCATGAGTAGCAGCTTTTCAAGATAAAGGCCGAGTTTTGCTGGCTTCTAAATAACACACATATCTATGCACCTATTTTTTCGCAGACTCAGGATGTAGTTGGAGATGAGGAAGGTGACGGAGTTGATGGTGGAATGGTTGGACTTCAGGAGAGCATCCACTTAGCAACTCAGGGAGTCGCTGATCTTCGATTCGAGGAAGAAGAAGATGAGGATGCATATTACACCAAAGATCTGCCAGAATATGCATGCAGGTTTGCTACTGTCCTCAAGGACTGTGGTAGTGCAGAATAAATGTATGATCCTGTTTGGATGGACATTCGACATGATGACTACATGAATCTTTTTTACAAACAGAGCCTTTTTGTGTCAATATTTACTGTATTACCTGTCTCAGGAGTTTATCAACCAATTGTATGCCCGTAGAAATTATCATCTACACTCATCATGTTTTTAACGTAATTTAAATGCATGGACATGTTTGCTGTCAGGTAATACTAAAGTAAAGGAGTTTTTTTGGCAAGTGTTTCTGATCAGGTCCTATTTCATGTAGGGATATAAGTGGTGACATAGATTACGTAGTCATCAGTGTTAGTAAAACTGGATAAGAAATAGAAACAACTTTGCCACTTTACTTCGGATGACAAAAACTAAAACAATACTTACATGTTTGAAAGAAATTGTTTTTGAGATTGCCCACTACCTGCTACGAGGTCAGCAATTATACATGAGGGAATTGAATGATTTTAAACCTAACTTGCCAATGTTTTTCTTAACTTTTGTTGTGTCGGCCTACAACCTACTAATTAAAAATACTACATTCAATTAAATATTCTAAAATAATCACAAAGTTACTAACAATCAAGGGCAAATTAGCATATTTGGCTATGCTAATTACATTACAGAGAAATACAAAGCAAGTCACATGATTATACTCCTAGTGCAGTATGTTTTGGAGTTTATACCGTTTGTAACCTAAATTGTTTTTCAGATATTGTGGAATCCATGACCCGAATTGTGTTGTAATGTGCAACACAACAAGAAAATGGTTCTGCAATGGCGTGGAAATACATCTGGAAGGTTTGTTGTTCTGTTAAATTTCACACAAACAATAGTTATCATTTTACAATTTGGGCAGGGTTTCCTCATAGTTTAAAGGTTGACAAAAGATGGGAATCCTCTAAAAGGGGCATACATATTGGAGTAATTAAAATTAAGTTTTATCTTGTATTCTCTTTTGTTTCTATTAGATGTGGTTTAGGTTATTTGACAGATTGCCCATCTAGTTGTTTTACAAAACATTTTTGTTAACAATATTGATGTTGGGTGGTTAAATTGCTGTTACTGGTTGTAACAGTATTGTTATTATTTCCTGTTTTTTTGTATGATGTTTGGTAATCTCTGAGACCAGGAAAACTTTTTTAAAGCAGCTTATGGATTAAAATACTAAACATCATTATGTGTAAACAGTTCTGTCACAAAAACTGCTGTAAACTCCGGCACTAGACACAGTCTGCTAAAGTTCTGTAGCTTATGTCAATTCATTACTTTTAGCCACATTATCAACCATTTGGTTCGTGCCAAGTGCAAAGAAGTTACTCTTCATCGCGATGGGCAACTGGGTGACTCTGTGCTTGAATGTTACAACTGTGGTTGTCGTAATGTCTTTCTGCTTGGATTTATTCCTGCAAAAGCTGACTCTGTGGTTGTGCTTTTGTGCAGGTAAGTTGTAGCATGCAAGTAAAAAACTTTTGATGATTACCAGTGTTGTACTGATTTGTTATCATGTTACGATAATTTGTAAATTTCAAAATAAAGGTACAGTACACATATAATGTTTGCCTCCAAAAATTTTTTTAGAATGTTAATGTATTCTGCCACTAAAATTTACAACTGTTTGTAAAAACAATCCTTTTTGTATTATCACTTTATCCATGTTACAGACAACCTTGTGCAAATCAAAGCAGCCTGAAGGATATGAACTGGTGAGTGTGGTACAGAGTAGGTCTGAATTCAGTTTACAGTTTGCAATTGCAGAAATGTACACACATATTTTGTGATCAATGTTGTTTGGTGTGGTTCTGAACCATATGCAAAAGCTGGTTGTTAATGGTTGTGTTTAGTTATCCCCAATTTTTATTTTATGTCTCACCTGTTTTTAAAAGGGATGCGACCCAATGGCAGCCTTTGATTCAAGATCGATGCTTTTTGTCTTGGCTGGTGAAAATTCCATCAGAGGAGGAACAGCTGAGAGCAAGACAGATCACTGCTCAGCAGATCAACAAACTTGAAGAGCTGTGGAAGGTAGGAAAAACATAAATAAAGCAAATTTGTAATTATGAAAAAGTAACAAAAATGTTGCTACGGAGCATGGTGTACGAAAATCTTTGAAAATGTGTCAGACCCCCAAGGTACTTCTCTCTAAGGGCAATTTCTTGACAAATAATAATATGTACAGAACTAATAGGTTATTTTTTGACAAGTAACCAGTGTTTGCAAACATAAATGACAATGATATGACTACAAATATCGGTGTTAGCATCCTTTTGTTTCATTTCATATTTTTTGGTCAATTGAACTTTTGGTGTTGACATTGTGTAGGAGAATGAAGGTGCAACAATTGAAGATCTGGAAAAGCCAGGAGTAGATGAAGAACCACAGGCTGTTTTGTTGAGGTTTGTCACAAGCCTCTGTATCATTTGCTGTCATTGTCAGCCATGGTTGGCCTTTAGACAAAGTCAAAATTAAAAATTTGTGTTTCTAAAGTTTATTTTAATCTTAACTTCTGCACATGGCATCTCACAATGATGTTTTACCAGCCGTGTGTATCATGCGAACTTTAACCTGCTGTGTGTTAGGTAATAACATGATAACCTGATTTATTGCTGATTGTAATTACAGATATGAAGATGCTTACCAGTATCAGAACATATTTGGTCCGCTTGTGAAACTTGAGGCTGATTATGACAGAAAGTTGAAGGAATCACAAACCCAGGGAAATGTCACTGTGCGTTGGGATATTGGACTAAACAAGAAAAGAATTGCTCATTTCCAGCTTCCTAAGACTGATTCAGGTACTGCTAATTTTAAATGGTGTCATTCATGTTTTGTTTGCATGCTGTGTAAACTATTTTTGTAAAATGACAGCTTGCAATGTGACAATACATTCTCAATCTAGTAACAATATTGCATTTAAAAAACTTTAACCTGTTAATGGGATTGGAGTTTTGTTAATGATTATCAAAGCTGAAGTGTGGAAGGCCAACAAAGTGAAACTCTATATGACGCAGACCCAATTTTAGTTAAGGATTATTACTGAAATGACGGATGTAACCAGAAACTGAAACATTTCGTTTGTTGTTGTTTGAATTTTGCTGTTTCCTTTTTGTGTTTTTGATCATATGTTTCAACATATATTGCCTGGTTTACAGACATGAAGCTTATGAAAGGAGATGAGATCAGCTTGCGACACCTTGGTACTTCTTGGGAAGGGAAAGGGCATGTAGTGAAAGTCCCTGACAGTATCCTTCTATCACTTTTTATTATATTCTGTAAATTAGGGCTATTCAAAGCTTTCATCTTTTTTGACCCTGCAATATTTTGTCATTCAGATGAAAAAATAATGCTATTAAATAAAAATGTTGTGCATAATTTACATGTTTTCATTAGTGGTTTTAAAACATAGAATGTCACTTTTCTGCTAGTTTTGTTTGTTTTGACGGAAAGATTTGTTTTGATAAGGTTATGTTCCACATTACTGTTGTGTTTTTTCTTGACCGTATCACAATAAGACCTGAGCGATGAAATAGCAATGGAACTTCGATCATCTGCTGGCGTTCCTTTAGAACATACCAGAAACTTTCAAGTTGACTTTGTATGGAAATCAACCTCATTTGATAGGCAAGTATATAAACAGTGTTTTTCAAATTAAACTGTCTATGGTAAAATACTTTTCATATGTCAAAAAATTGAAATTGTTCCAACAGATTAAAAATGTATGTTAGTATTTTATGAGTTTCATACCATTATTAAATATGTCAAAGAAACAGTGATGGAGTTGTTGGACATTGAGGTTAAAATGTAATACACTGTATTTATTTCTGATAGTCTGCAAATTGTTTCCTACATCTCGCTACCTCATTGTAACCCTAAAAACTCTGCTTGTTCTACCTTCTAGGATGCAGAGTTCAATGAAGACTTTCGCTGTGGACGAAGCTTCAGTGTCCGCTTACATTTACCATCGACTCCTAGGGCATGAGGTTGAGGAACAAACACTGAAGATCAATCTTCCGAAAAGGTTTTCCGCACCGGGACTGCCAGAGCTCAACCACTCTCAGGCAAATATAAGTAGTCTTTCTAAAATTAAGTGGTGCTTTGTGTACAGTTGTATCCTTATTGTACACTTTGTGCAATATAACACAGTGGATCAATTCTACCAGCTCAAGTTTGCAATCTTCACAACACCCCGTTATAAAACCCCAATGTCTCAACTCAGCCATACCTTAGTGGTCCAGTTTCATTTTAAAGTTGATTTTGCTGAATCTTGTTTTACAGTTTATAGTGTGCCCTAAGAACAGTTCCAAAGGTGCGAAACACTTACCTTTGCATGTCAGCAACCAACACAATATTTAAAACCATGTGCTATCAACCTTTACCTTTTAGTTAATACTTGCTCATTGTGCAGGTTTATGCAGTGAAGACAGTTCTCCAACGGCCACTGTGTCTGATCCAAGGTCCACCAGGAACAGGAAAGACTGTTACCAGTGCCACTATTGTCTACCATTTGGTGAAATCTTGTGGACAAGGGTAAGAAGCATGTGAACTAATTCTACACAACTTGGTAATAAATGTTTTGAATGTGAAAACTTTTCTTCAAACGCTACGATGTTGAATTTAAATGTTACTGCAAGTCAGTTAAGTTTAACCCAAACTTCTCCATTCCTTTCTACGTTTACATCATAAAACATTGATAAATCATAAAAAATATAATTCTGAACAAAGAAATGAAAAACATATAGTGATGAACTCCTGCAACAGCCAATTTTCAAGTAAAAAAAATTCCAACCCCATTCGATCATCAGAACATAACTTGGTTGGTGAGGTCCAGTGTCTCACAGCAATGTACAGTTTTGACTCTTGATGTTGCATTTTTACCTTATGCCAGCCTCACATACCTGCAGCTCACTGTTAGTCTGCACCAGCACTGTAACTATCGTTTTTGACTTGTACAGCCAAGTGCTTGTGTGTGCACCCAGCAATATTGCTGTGGATCAGCTGACTGAGAAAATTCACCGCACTGGTTTGAAAGTTGTCCGTCTCTGTGCAAAGAGTCGTGAAGCGATCGACTCCAACGTTTCCTTTCTGTCACTGCACAACCAAGTCCGCAGCATGGGAAGGTCAGTACTGATAATAAGTTTTGGTGGTTTTATCGATGTATTGATGCGGCGTGAAAATTGTAAATTGTTGATTGTTGCGGTTTTAATGTCCTACAGATTATAAAACCAACGTACATTTAAATTTTCAGAAAAATTTGTGATGTGCAGAAAACATAAAAGGAAAACGTATTTCTGATCATCTCGAATGACAAAACGAATCATACGTTTCATGCAAAAAATCTTATTGACTTACTATTACCATTATAAAGTGAATGATAAACGAAGTAGCTACAGATGTTTGTATTTAGCAGCAAACTTAGAGGGTCTTGCATTACAAGGCAACATTTCTTTGTTGTTCTAAGTTTTCTTGGTTTTATTTTGTGCAGCTTGCCGGAACTTCAGAAACTTCAGCAGCTGAAAGATGAAACCGGCGAACTTTCATCCAATGACGAGAAACGATACCGCGCACTCAAGCGGAACGCCGAAAGGGAACTTTTGCAGGTAAATGAAAATTCCCGTAAAAGTATGTCCTTGTTGATTTCGAAGATAGGAAAACCTTCTTGCTCACTTACGTTTGTAGTAGCCGAAATATTTTGTAGCCTAACACCCTTTTTACTGAAAACGGTTAATACTTAATGGCATTACCTCAGTGTGTAATCGTTGTTTGCTATTTTTTCGGAAACTTGTCGAGTGGTTAGTTACTGCCAGAGAAGAACTTATATTTAGCAAACATATTTTGCTGTAAAAGTTTATTCACTACGGATTGTTTTGGACAAAGACAACGTGCTTGCCTTTTTGTAACCAACCTTCGTTTGTAACTCAGCATGCAGATGTGATATGTTCGACATGTGTTGGTGCTGGCGACCCCAGATTGGTCAGATTCCGATTCAGATCTATCCTCATTGATGAAAGCACACAGGCCACCGAACCAGAGTGCATGGTGCCTGTTGTGTTGGGCGCAAAACAGGTACAGTTTCCCGTTTCAGGGATTTACCACTAGTCCATTTCAGGGATACACTTTTTAATTACCACTAGTCCATTCATATTCTACCCGACTTTGATTCGTTGCAACGCCTCTTGTAGGCCTGGCGTACTGTGTGATTCACATGTGCGGTTTTCATGGACCTACATAGGAGCTTTATGGCAGATCTCAGTATCAAACATGCGCATGTAAATACATATTTTGCCCTTTTGTACATTTCAGCTTATACTTGTGGGTGATCACTGTCAACTTGGCCCGGTCGTGATGTGCAAAAAAGCCGCAAACGCGGGTCTCGCACAGTCGCTGTTTGAACGTCTGGTGGTGTTGGGAATTCGACCAATCAGATTACAGGTTCGATACAAACCGTGTTGCTCATCGAATGAAAAACGATCGCGTTACGAACAAATTTCGGTTAAAATTGTCGTTTGTAGGTGCAGTACAGAATGCACCCGGCTCTGTCTGCTTTTCCATCGAACATTTTCTACGAAGGATCGCTGCAGAATGGAGTAACTGCAGGTATACGCTTTAACTGTGGGTTGTGGCGTAGAGACAGTTTTTCACTTCTTTGCTATTGCATTACATTTCCTATTTGTTAGTTTTAGATTTTACCTTAAATTTTGCGACATTCTGTTGTAAAGCTGAGACAGCCGGTAAATGGTGGATATTCGATATTCCAAATTAACTATCCATCTGTCATCGCAAATAAACGTAGGTTTTCTATATGCAGGAGTTATGTTTGAATATTATTTTAAAGTTTATAATCAAGATTTCGGAACAAAGAGTTCACCACTGGTGTCTTTCAGGTGAGCGAATGAGGAAAGGACTCAGCTTTGCTTGGCCATCACCCGACAAGCCGATGTTCTTCTACAAAACATCCGGCCAGGAGGAAATTGCCAGCTCTGGAACTTCATACCTTAACAGGTGTCTTATAAATTCGCTGAAATCTGGTTTGTGTAGTTTGGGTGTCACTCGGTCGGGTGCTCGACTCGATTAGGGTCAAATTACGTATCACTCGACTCGTGTTACATCCAGCAGCCTTAAACCAAATCGCTGCTGGTAGAAGACTTGACTCGACTGAAGTCACAATGACGGCAAACTTTGGGGATTTCAAGTAGTTCTTCACAACTGGTTTTCGTGTTATCTTCGTATTTTGCCGCAAAAATATTGTTGTCAGTTTCGCAGCAAATGTGGAAATGTTATGTAGAAATTTTTGGTGGTTTCTAACTTGAAGTTAATTTCCACAAACATGTGAACTTTTTAACCCGAGTCTTTAAGCATACTATGTTGTCAACAGGACTGAGGCAGCGGTGGTTGAAAGGATAACAACCAAATTTTTGAAGTCCGGCATCAAACCTGAGCAGATCGGAATCATCACTCCATATGAGGGACAGCGATCGTATCTCGTTCAATACATGCAATATTCGGGATCCCTTCATTCCAAACTCTACATGGTACGTCCAGACCTTATAAAAGTTATGTTTGCCATGTTTGTGGTTGCAGTGACTGGTGGTCTAGTTTATAATTGTGTGTCTTAACGTTTTTTACTTCAGGACCCGCGAGACTTGCACAGCTTTAGGGCCTTAAGAACCGTTGTTTTCGGTATTGTTACGCACTTACGTTATAGTGAATTTGGGGTAAACCATTAAGCGTAAACTCTTGCATACTATAAAATTATTAGACACTTGAAAAATGGTATGTAAAATTCTAAAATACAAATAGCACCAAATGAAATTGCATTATTTAAACAAAAAAAGCCCCAGGATATGTATACTGGTTCCAATATTACTCGAAAGTTGTCCAAAATTGTGGTTTTTCCTGTGAAGTAGGTCCGTATGTGTATTCTTAGTTTGTTTTATTGTCAGATCCGTGTTTAGTTTTTCCGAAGAGGTTCTCGTTTTCATATTACCTTTATTTATAGTTGCAACTTTATCGAAAAAAGTTTAAAAAAATTTATTTGTTTACAGTTTGCCTTCTATTCTCTTATAAAGAGGATTCGTTGTAACAAGTATGTTTTTTTTTACAATTCAGGAAGTTGAAATAGCGAGTGTGGACG
This sequence comes from Phallusia fumigata, assembly GCA_008931825.1. Classification (NCBI taxonomy): domain Eukaryota; kingdom Metazoa; phylum Chordata; class Ascidiacea; order Phlebobranchia; family Ascidiidae; genus Phallusia; species Phallusia fumigata. The sequence goes on from QXVZ01007886.1 coordinate 15,355, forward strand.
CATTCCAAGGTCGTGAGAAAGATTTCATAATTTTGTCGTGTGTGAGGGCCAACGAGCATCAAGGAATCGGGTTTCTCAACGACCCGCGGCGTCTTAACGTTGCACTGACACGAGCAAGGTAAGCTTACGTCGAATTGTTCCAAATGTAGCGAATAAAATCCTACAATGAATTTACGCCCTTATGTCACCATAAGCGGATACCTGTTGTAACTGGGGTTATAGTCGTGTGTTTGCCTGCGAAGATGCCAAAAAAGTTAATACTTAGTCTTTATTTGTGTGTGACGTCACTAACATGTGACGTAATAACGAAACATTCGCAGTTAGAAATTTTAGGTTGAAGTTTTGATAATTTTTAGCTTTAATACCAATACTTAACTGATTTTGCCCGGAGTTTTTTGGTTTTGTTGCTTCACAATGTGGTCTGTAAATGTGGTGAATTTTCAGGTGTCGTAATGCAGACAGATCTTGTATCATTACAAATTGAGTTAAACCTAACCTACAAAATGCATCCATCCAATGCAGATTTGGAGTGATCATTGTGGGAAGTCCAAAGGCTTTATCGAAGCAACCGTTGTGGAATCACCTGCTTACTTACTTCAAGGAGCAAAGGGCGTTGGTTGAAGGTCCGCTCGGGAATTTGAAGGAAAGTCTCATGCAGTTCTCCAAGCCCCGGAAGCTTACTAACGTTCTGAATCCGGTAAGATACGAGTTGTTGGTGTTTCCCGCATGTTCATGTAGCAGCGAATGTCTTGTTGACTATAATAAAGATACACAAAGGCACCTAAGAGCTATGTTAGTGCTGAAATTTGTTGAAGAAACTCAAAACCGTAAAGCTTTCTGTTAGTGACCAAGAAAGTTGGATGCTGCTTTTGGTCGTTTAATTTTTTATTCAAAAGCCATCAAACTTTGATTCAACCAATATTTTCACTCATACACATTGTGTTTGACAGTTTTTTTCTTTCCTCGTAACTTAATTCCAACATTTGACCTCATAACCCCTATTTGAACCGGGAGTCTTTAAATTCAGTTGATTAGAACATCATGAATGCAGGGTTTTCATTCTTGGAAACTTTCTAGTTTATTCCAATCTATTAAAATCTTCCGCAGTTGTCTGAATTTCCTTGTCAAAACGCCAATGTGCCTGAAACTTCCCTTTTTGTTCTAGGGCGGAAGATATATGAGCAATGCTATGTGGGATGCAAGAGAAGCTCTTATACCAGGTGGAGCATACGACAGGGCCACTCCATTCAATGGTAAGTAACTGCTTCAAATTTGTATTGTTATCTAAGTTTTGTGGTTGTGAGTTTAAATCTCACCAATGGTAATAGACATGTTGTACCTGTGCTCGACTTGTAAACGCCAAATTTGATTTCTACCAACAATTCGATTAATATGCACAGGGAATTTGCCGCCACGTCATCAGTACATACGTACCCACGATCAGATGGGCATGATTAATGGGAACCCTGCGCTTCAAGCACAACAAGCTGTCGCTAACCTGCCAGTGCCGGTAAATATGTACATGAACCCGACTATTCCACCGAACTACTTCCAGAACGGACAACCACAAGGTACAGGAGAGATTGTATTTTCTGAGCTTAATACATACTTCGTCAAATACCGTTGTTAACAGAGAGTTTTTACTATACTTCGCAACATAAGCGTCGATTTCTTAGCAAATTTTTTTCGTGTGGGGTGGCGAAATTATTAAATCCAAGCGGTCTGACACGTGGTCGAATTGCATAACGTGCACCTATTGGTTTAAAACGTCGTTATAGTCTCTGTTATCGCTAATATTAACGGTGCATATAGCACAAGAAACGTGCAAAATCTGACTTCCCCTTGCGTTGTTAAATGAACGAAAAGATTTTTACGTCGCTTGCCTCGCGCGTGTTTGGTGTAAACAAATCATAATGAATCCAGGAAATTTCTGGGGTGGCAGCATTTTATAATGGCTGCCTCCCTAGAAATTTTCAGTGAGGTGGCTTCCGACCCGGGAATCGACGCCTATGCTTCGCAAGAACAAACATAAATAATGCATTTTTTGATTTTATTTAATGAAATAAGTTGATGTTAAAACACAAATCAGGGTACCTACCTATATCGTTTGCCTTTTCGGTGTTTGTATTTATCAAATGGCTTCTTTTTTTTGCGCTCAAGGGCGTCCAGCAGCGAAGGGTCGTGCTCCAAGATTAAGCCGAAACATACAGCGACAATCGCAGGGTGCGAGTCAGCAAGGAACCCAATCACAAGACATGACGCAAAACTTCTCGCAAGGTGAATCACAAGCCAAATATCCTGCATTTTTTTGCTAGGATTTGCTTTTTTTGCAAGGATTTTGACATCTTTATTTGTACGACAGGGGCTCTGACCCAGAATTATGGAGCTGGGTTGTCAATGAGTCAACCAATTAGCCAGGGCATGAGCCAACTGGGGCTGTCACAAGCTGAATTGTCGCAGGTAAGCAACAACTACGATATTGATGTCATATATGGTCCAAGCGTGTAACGTGTAAGTTTTTAGACGGAGAAACAAACTAAGACAGGGCACTGGCACAGTAAATAATAATTTTAAAAGCAAAATTTAAAAGTAGTAAATGTAACAATACTGTTGGACACCAGAGATAGATCAATTACATAATTTTAGTCAAATTACAATTACAATTATTCTGACAAATTTTTGAATTACATTAGAATTACAATTACTATGTCCTTAAAAATATAAATTACAATTACAATTTTTCTGAGAATTGTAATTAATTACAAATTACCCCCCCATGTCACAAAATTTTCGATTTCAACACATTTTTTTTACACAATGACAGAACAATCAAGTCGATATTTCTAAAATGTATAGCCATGCTTCCCAAATTCTGCATAAAATCTGTAGCAAAGATATCTTGCAAAAAAGTAATTTGAAAAGTAATTAGGTAAAATTGCAAGCAAAATTACAAATTGAAATTGATCCAACTCTGTTGGACACCAGACGAAATTACTTCTGTAACATTCAGCTCGTAACTATCACGTCGATCTTATTAGTTTATGTAATTTCCACACGTAGGTTTACTAAATATATCAGCACTCTTTACGCAGGCACAACCTTATAATCAGCATAATCATTAAATTTTTTTTTATTTTCTTATCCGTATATTTTTGACTTCCTTTTTACTGCTTTTGTAAAAGCGTATTTTACCTTCACAGGACAGTTACATGGGCGACGAGTTCCGGTCCCAAGTTGACGCGGCTCTCTCACAAGACTCTACTTATCAAGGGGAGAGAGCTTACGCCGGACAGGGATTAAACTTCTCGCAATATTAGGATCATCATGTAAGTTTTTGTTCCTTATGTGATTTCCTCTTTAAAATTACTATTGATATTAGTACACACATTATGATGTTGATTGTAACTGTTTGATTTCGAATTTAAAGAAGCACTAAAATAAGCTATTCTAGGATCGCAAAAAAACTTTTTAATGGCAACTTGGGATCCGACAATAAGAATGTGAAACAAAATTCTGAAAACTGCACGTTTTATTAAAAACAAATGTTTTATTAGGGGGCTGCGAGTATTTTTTCAAATTTAGTACACACCGACATACCACCATGAAATTGGTGTTACTAATAGGCTCGCATATAAATTTAAAGATTAGAACTGAAGCACAATTCGCTGCACTGTAATTGAATCGTGACATTTGAAATAAATCTAAAACGATTTTTTTCTCTACCGGCAGATGGGGTACGAGAGCCCGAAAAGCATCGACCATCTAAGAGAGCGGATGAGTAAAACGGAAGACACACAAACCAACACGCGCAAGCGGAACGCTTTTTGACCGGAACGATGGGCGCAAGTTTTAATCAAGCAGGGCCGAGATTTTAGCGGGTGGGCGGATCACGTGGTTAATGACGCGTTGAAATACCATCACTCGGCGTTTCTCTTTCGTGGGGATATGTGTGCGGAAAATTCGCGTTTCAAAGAAAAGTGTCAGCCTGTTTTTATCTGCTTTTATTGCACACCAATATCCTTGTTATCTAAAACAGCGGTTTTAAAAAAGCGAAAAGCAATTAAATTAGTCCGTCAATTACCAGATGTTACGTGCGTAAAATGCCATAGTTTTTAAGGGATATAAACGGATACAGTTCTGGCTGTTTCGTCGAGATGTTTTTATAACATACCTCAAAATGATTTGCAAAAGTCATAGTATTTAAAAATAATGAACAAAATTGAAACGTAAAATACACGCATTATAAAGCAAAATTTAGCAAACTCGCCGTTTCCTCCTGTCCACCCGCGTTAGCAACAGCGCTTCCTTGCGGCAAACAGCGTCCATCGCTCNATATGTGTGCGGAAAATTCGCGTTTCAAAGAAAAGTGTCAGCCTGTTTTTATCTGCTTTTATTGCACACCAATATCCTTGTTATCTAAAACAGCGGTTTTAAAAAAGCGAAAAGCAATTAAATTAGTCCGTCAATTACCAGATGTTACGTGCGTAAAATGCCATAGTTTTTAAGGGATATAAACGGATACAGTTCTGGCTGTTTCGTCGAGATGTTTTTATAACATACCTCAAAATGATTTGCAAAAGTCATAGTATTTAAAAATAATGAACAAAATTGAAACGTAAAATACACGCATTATAAAGCAAAATTTAGCAAACTCGCCGTTTCCTCCTGTCCACCCGCGTTAGCAACAGCGCTTCCTTGCGGCAAACAGCGTCCATCGCTCGGTCGATTGGCAGAAGGTTGGTTTCGATGCACTTTCCGTCTGGGCAAATTCTTGTGTAAAAATTGTATTTCAAAAAGCAGCAGTGACGTGGTGTGTACAGATTCGTGTGTGTTTGTGTTTTATTTGCATGATAATTATAACAAGCGGCAGTCGTTTGAAACCGTGGCCCGGTTAATTTTAATTACTCAGACGCGAACGGTGCCACCTAGTGGTGGAGTTGATCAGGTACAAAACTTACAAAGGTTACTTTGAACTGTCCAACCTTCAATAACTTTACCAATGGGTGCCTCACTTGTAATTATGTGATACATGATCTGGAGGTTGTTAATTTCCTTTCTGCTTGATTTTGGTAATCTGTTCGAACAGTATTCCTCTGCTGTTTTTAAACAATACGCTAATCAACCTAGGATCTAGCTTTAACCTCATAGCAATCTTTACACCCATTTGTATTTATTTTTCATGTACGTGTGCATAACTTTGCAAGGGCTCAAATTTCCCGGCCAACGAGAGTCATCCGCAAAACTATAATGGTCTAATAAATCGTTTACCACGCAATTCTGTCGTTTATTGTCGAGGTTGCGGGAGGATTCTTTTCAGGGGTATTTGTCTCCTACTTTACTTGACCAGTATTGCTCAACCAGAGGGTGATGGTCCAGTCTGTAAATGGAGAAAGGAGCTAGATTAAAATGTTACGATTCCAATTATCATCGACAAGAATAAAGAAAACTGTTCGATTTGTCTTTAATAGCAAGTTTTCCACTGAAGTGGATATTGTATAGTATACCAACGAATACCTTTTTTTCCCTGCGAGTAACATACACCCCTATATATTAACATGTTGGGTGCCCCACAATATTGTACCGCCCCGTGGAGAGCGTTTACATCTCCATTAAAAAAAGCCTCATTAAAACTAAAAAATGCGATGTAGCTTATGTGTGGCGTAACTTACTACAACAACGAAAAAGCGTTGAACAAGTCTGTTTCTTGAGGCAAGGAGGTTGTGTTATGCACGCGAATGCTGACCGTCTTCTTTAGGGTGAAAAGGTTATCTTATGCAAGTTAAGATTTACTATAAAAGCTCTAAAATAGAAAACTGTTTACGCAAGAAATTTTGATTTTTGACTTTTACAGCAGATATATAGCTCGAGGCTGAATTGTCTATTGTCTGAAAAAACATCTTTTGTGAAAATTTTGTCATACGATTTTGTGAAAATTTTGTCATACGATACACAAAAAACGCTTGGGGCCTTAAACTTAAAGGCACAGATGAAAAATATCATTTTGCATCTATTAATGACATTAAGTAGGTGGAAATTCGTTCTCAAAGATGTTTTACGCAAGAACTTTGTTGTTTGTCTTCCTAATGTCGAAAATTCTAGTTACGCAAGGTAATATTTTATAGTTTATTACATTTACAGCAACTACTAAAATTCTTGGCTGACTACAAACAAGTGTTACTTATAAAAATAAAACCCTGAACAAGGATCGGTTTTTATTTTAAATACAGCTTAATGTTTTAAAGACTTATTTGCTTAGGTTTACTTTGTTGGAGGTGTGAGCAAGCGACTAGCAACGTAGAATGTCTACTTTCCGGCAAAAGTGTAAGATGCCTGGGACGAAAGGTAGCCCAATATGTCTAAGTTGAAAAAAACAGTTTTTATTGCATGTAAGTTTAAACTTAATTGTTTGTGTGTTGCAGGATTCTTGTTGGACGTCGGTCCGGAGATATAAAAGCACCAGTCTGATTTGGAAAGGTTGCAAACAAAGTTTTGCCTGTCAAAGCGACGAACGCCAGGTAGTAAAAGGCCAAACGTGTTTTGTACATAAATTGTTGCTATGTGGTAGAAGGTTTTTCAAAGTTCTTCAACCATTTTGACGACAAACAGTCGATAACTGTACATTACTAGCAATGACTTGTAGGTTTGGGTTGTTTGGGATCTCGCCTTGCGCGCTACGACTTGAACAATTGGACTCTGACTCAATTCCACATACGTTAATATTGTTTATTCACCAGAAACGATGCACAACTCGATTTTAATGGCTCAGAGTCGTTAATTAAACTCTAAGCCGGAAACCAAAGTTGAATGGCGGCTGACGCCTAGATAGCATGATGTGTGCATTATAACACAACATCAATAAACAAACATTCTTATGCTCAATCCATGCCTAATCTGCGCGTGCCTGGTACGAACATACGATATTCATTCGGATCTGGATGTAAAGGTCATTACGTTAAACAGGTGATTATTCGTGTATGTATTTGAAGCAATAGCTTGGCCAGCCCAAAATTTTGAGGAGGTTGGGGGCAAGTAACCCAACTTAATATAAAACGGATTTTTTTTTCTAGAAGTAGCCCACTTCAATTTTCAATTTCGAAATTTTTCGGGGGCATGGCCCCTTACGCCTTCCCTTGGCTACGCCCCTGATTTGAAGTAGTAACATTTCGAATTACATTATTTAGATTTCCAACAACTGAATTACAAAAACAAATCAGTCCATTATCGTTACAAGCCTTTTATAGTCTTTTTCAGGCCTTTTTTGATCCCAAAACGAAATGCGCGCAGTTTGTTTGCA
>QXVZ01007887.1:0-10146 GCA_008931825.1 Phallusia fumigata
TCGTTTAATTGGTTATGTTTTTAATTTAAGTGTATGTTTTTTCATCTTTAAATCGAGCGTGAAGCATATAACACTAACTTGAATGTCACCTCAACAAACAAAAGAAGGAACATAAATATCTGCAAATAGAGTGTATTTCGCTGGTTAATTCAAATCGTAGAGTTACACCAGAACTAAAATAATAATTAGGTCGAAAACAGCGACTCAGTAAGTATAAGAGGTCAAAAATCCAAGGACACAATTTTAATGCATCAAGGGTAAACGCTGCAGCCATGTCGTGTTATTTTGTTGCATTTTTACTTAAAAGAGGGCGCTTAAAAAACGGTTTGAAATCAAATTATGTAGTATCGAACCAGTTTATGTACATACGTATGAAGTTATTGGGTTGTTCAACTTTGAAGTTATTGGATTGTCCAACCTTGGTAATGTATTTGTGAAAATAATTTTTTGTTATGGTCACGACAAGCCCAAAAGGTACAACCTGAGGTAACAGACACTGAACGTTACGGAATTTTCAAAATGTCATCTTTTCGTGACTTCCAAACCACTTTGAAGGAGCGTTTGTTATTCTTACGGCCTCCTTTAGGGAGTCTGGTGTTTTGCTAAGGCAGCGAATGTTTTGACTCATCAGGAAAAACGGGAAAATATTTTCCACATGATTTCAAGTTCGCCAATGAGTGGGATATCTTCGTTTTGTTTTCCAAAACAAACTGAACTTCTTTGTTCAGGAAATTTTGTTTTTGGTTCAATACGCTGCTTGTACTGCTGGTTAACCTGTCTACATAACTTACAACGTGCTTTTTACAATTGTGGCATAAAACCTTTAAAATGATGTGCTTTAAACAAAAATAATTACTAAAGTGTATGATTAAACAACGTATAATTGTTTCTTAATCATATAAATATACCACGGCTTGAATTTAATAGCATAGCAATATTATCAAAACGAATGTGACGTTACAGCTTCATGCGTCATCATTGCGTCATGCTGGTACATATTTAACGTCATGACGTCGCCGCCACCGATTGGTCCAAGACGGAACTTACTGACTTACAAAATTCACGAAGCTGTGCAGGTTAGAGCGAAAAAAACGGATTTGTAATCCTTAAATTACTTTGTTGTTTGTTTGTTTCATTTTTATCCTCGGTGGGCGAAACAACGTCTGAATGCGTTCTGCTCATTATGAGTCCGCCGTCGAGCTACCTGCCTCATTGCAGTTCCGTTGGTTTATTTTGTATTGATTTTTGTGATAAGTGGGTTACACCACTGGGTTGTAGCCGTGCCGCTCGAGTTTTGCGCAGGGAAACACAAACGACTCAACCATCTTGGCGACTTTGCGTGTTTTGTAAAGCTGGACCTTGACGCATAACATACGAAGCAAACAGATCGGTCCCGTCTGAATTTGTTGACTTTACGAGATTCTAACAATAGCGTGTTTTAATTAATTTTCTTGAAAGGAGATAGTATCCATCATCTGGTTGGTTAGGTATTGGCCTCTTATCGTGGTCGTACGCTTTAGAAGAGACCTACACAACTCAGAAAAAAAGAATTTTTGCAATTCGCACATTTCTTGTTGTAAATGCGACTTTAAAACTGTGGTTGGTTTTAAAGGCTATTTTAATTTTTGGCCCATCTTTCATAAATAACATCTCCCATAGCATAAGACCAAGTGTTCTGAAATTAAGGAGTACTCATAAACAGAACGCGAATTCCCCGTAATGATTCCGTAATTTTGTCTTGTAACAAAACAAGGGAATGACGCAAAAAATACAAGTTGACTAAACATACGTCACGTTACCGATAACAACAGTTCCAAGTGAACGGTTTAACCGCAATGTCAAAAGTTCTCCAATAAAAATTGCACAAATCAAATAAATTTGCAACGGAAAAATAAACAAAAGTGTTTTCCCCAAACTTAATTCCATTTTTATTTTCGTTTTCGTTTGTCAAATTTTATGGTTTAAGCTATAGGTAACGTATTTAAAGCATCAGTAAGAGAATAGAAGCCAATCCTCTTATTGATGCCGAGTATTCGATACTAATTTTGTTTTTTTGCCAATTTCCGTGTAAAATAAACGAAAAAACTTTTCCGGAATTCCAAAAGCACAAAAACTTTTGATTTTTGACGAATTTCAATCAGATTTGCCTTGCGTTCGGCTTGCTATGGTTCATTGGTTCCATTTTCGTCATCGTCGGCTCACGTCACCACGACCCGGCCGATGATGTCACGTACAATTACAACCAGACGTCACGCGCCAAGCAGGAGTACATATGACGTCACAATGATGTGTGTAGACGGTGACATCATCACCCAGAGTGTGCCTGCTTCTGTTCTCGTATTTCTTTGCGCAGCATTTTACGATAAAATTCGAACCTTCAAAAAAATGTAAAAAAATTTCCGCTAGATGATGCACAGGAGTTAACATAAATTTGTCAAATTTTTGTTGGATTTACAAAGTTGGTTTGTGTAACATTTTCTTTTGCAGTCCTGGAAAACTTTGTTAAATGATACATTTAAAACGAAAGTCGAATTTGCCGTAAAAATATGAAGTTATCTGTGCCTTACATCAATTGTGTTGCCTATGTGTCGTAGATTTTGTGTCCACATGCCTTAGATACTGTATAAAGTATTTGCAATAAACTAGTCAATGCCACATGCGAAGCTTTAACCAATAATCGTCGCTTAGCAGGAAAACTGGGGAATGTAGGAATGAGGAAATTTCGTTTTTACCTTTTTCTCATTTTGCTGATTTCTTTATCTTCCTCTTCCGCAAACTTTGTGAGAAAAACTTGTAGGATCCTCGTGTCCAATTTGATGTATTGAGCAACCTGGACAAAAAAAACAGTATGTGGCATGGGAAAAACATGCCTGTGCCTAAGTTCTCGAGTCAAAATTACCAAATGTTTAAGGACTATTAAAACAGCACATTAAATGAAAAAACTGTAAATCTTGTTTTACTGTCGCCCACCTCTGGAGAAATTTCCTTGTGCATTTTTCTTTCCTGGAGAAAGATTTTGCCGAGTTTTTCGTTGGGACCGACCAGCACTCGACTTAGAAGCGGAAACTCGTCACCAGGCAGCTCACGACGTTCTGTGAAAATGATTGTTAAGCTCAGATCACCGCGTGCGCAATGATGCGCTGATGAATATTATGGTACAACGATCTGTGACATTAGGGTTACGTATATCTCTGATCAGTCTGACAGGGCCGTGTTTGATCCTTTTTACGAATGGCGCACAAGACAAACTTGTCAAATGATGTTGTTATTTTAGCCATGTAAACGTATGTCGAGAGTGCCACAAAAACTCACCATTTGAAACAAAAAGACATTTAGGTGAAAATTTTTTTGTTGGGGGCATAGCCGGGGATGTTTTAGAAAAAAGGTTAGGTTAGGGGAGGGGGTGCATTTTCCCCTTTCGCGCAAAAGTAGTTTTTTTACAAACTGACCACCGGTCTCTTTAACGATGTAAAGCGAGAAATCATTCGGTGTGTTCTCCACCCGGAATTTCGCGAACAACTTCGTGATGACGGTGTGAGCGTTGTTTTGACTCGTGACTCGAACTTTCGTCACCGAACCAAAGGCGGGAGTGAACACTGAAGTCTGAGAAGAGAAAATGTATACGTCAGGGCAAAAATAAATAAACATCATGTTGTATGTTAGTGTATTTTTGCTACGGTTGGACCCGGTTGGAAGAGGTAATAAACGAAACCTCCTGGAATACCCGTAATAAAATGAACGAACGAACGAACGAACGAACGAAAACCATTACCCTGTAGTTGTAAGAGTGCCCGTTGATCGACGCTCTATGCCTCAAATTTCGAGATCCTTTTTTCCGCATGATGACGCTGCTGGTACGTGCCAAGCTCCCTCCTTCTTCGTCGCTGTCTGTCTCTGTACGAAAAACGCTCGTTTCATGCAAAGACATAAACAGACAGTAAATCGTGCCAAAAATTGGGTTTGCAACGCCACAGTGTATGTTAGTTGGAGAACACCAGCGATGTCATGCAATGGTTTGTGGTTGCGAGTTGAAAATTGGCGGCAAGCTAATTTTACAGTTGTGTTGAGTTTAGTACACTTAGTACACCTGATAGCATTAAAAAAAATTCGGAAATATCTGCGCAACGTTGAGACGCAACGAAACGCGAAAAAGTGAAAGGCGCAATTAGTGGATCAAGGTTGAACGCGCTGCAGCTACATCGTCATTACAAGCCGTTATGTGACGGGGGTTCAAAAAAAAGTGCGTTTGGCGCATTGTAAAACAAATTTAAGTTTCCTAAGTTTTCCTTGTGACAATTCACCAGAGCAAACAAACAACTGTTCTTAACATACAAGTTCATTTGTATGTTTTTGACAAGTTTACGAAGAGATTTCAACACTTGGTATATCATCCGCCCGCAATTTCCCCAGACCAAAGCACGAAGATCACGTGATCCGTCACGCTCGAGAGCGCCTCACCTGGCTTTGCGGGATCACGAACTCGAAGACGCAACGCTCCACGTCTTCGGTCGTTACGGCGTTGCCTGGTTTTGCCCCAAATCGCATTCTCCACGTTCAAGTTGGCACCTGCAAGTACACAACCTTAATGAGTTGAGTTGAGTTTATTTCGCTTGGTGAAAGAAATCATAGCGACACAACAGCACTAAATCAATCACCAGGCCGGAGGGGGGGGGGGGGGGGGGGGGCGTTATGAGGCGCAAAAAAGTGGAGGGCACGCTGCAGCTACACCGTGGCGGGGTAATATCAGAGCGCTGGTCCCAGAATAGTGTGGGTTCCTGTTCCTACTATGCCAGGGGTGCTAATTTATGAGGCCGCGCACGTGTATGTTAAAGTTTTAATAATGGCGGCCGTGCATTGATCTCTCGCTGCTGTAACTGGAAAAACAAGAACAAGGGAGTTTATATTTTATTTTACACTTTTAGTCTTGACTAAATAAGATATTACCAGTTAAATTTCATTCGTTTATAATATGTATGTTATACAAAACAACTTGGACTCACTGGCGGTTGTTAGTGAAACAAACGTCTGTAATGTGGCCGACAATAACGAAAAGGTTGTGCAGATACGTCTTATGACCAAGCAATACCACAGGTAAACATGCGATGGTTGGCACATATTTTACGACTTATTTTGTCACTGCAGAACGTTAAAAAGTCATAAGAAGTAAAAAATATGGCTTGGTTTCCAGAATTTTCGGTCAAGACAAAAAAAAATTGACAGCGGTTTGAAAATAAACACCGCTACTTACCGCTTGCGCCTGGAACTTCTAGTTGGTTTCCTGCGCCGTTTCTGTGTACAACAGAAAGTAAAAGGGTTTCCAAGACAACGTTATAAACGTAGAAAAGTTTAAGCAGAATGTGTATCGTTCAAAAACTTTATTTAGTAGCATAGTTTGTCCTTCAAATAGTTTAGTTTGACCTTGATCGCGCTTTTTAAATACAATCAAGCAGGCGAGTGGTTTAAACCTGAACCAGCTATTGTACTCATGTGCTCCCTATATTAAAGAAAATAAACTCCTCGCAGTTGTGTCACATTGCCGTAAAATTTTCACAAACTTACTCTTCCTCTCCTCCTTCCTCTCCTTGGATTCTGGGTCTGATTTTTTCATCGTCATCGGCAAGCTAGAAAAAAGTCTTTACGTTAGTTGCTCAACTGATCGAGAATATAAACTTTGACAGTAAAAAAAATGCAAAAAATTCCTAAAGCTACATTACAATTTAAAAACGAAAAAAATCGGTTTTACATCTGTTTGCAGTTTGGTACATGCGCCCATGACGTCTAAGGTGCGCAGCTATTTCCAGCTTGGTAATTGTTTTAATTCAATTCGCTATGTTTTCTTTCACCAAGGAAATGAAACTTAGTCCAAGTTCACCCTCCCCCCACACACAAAAAACAATTAAATGAAGTTTAAAATAAAATTTTTGAAACATTAAAAGAATGTGGCTTGTCATTCGCAGCCACGCAATGTAAATTGGTTGGTTAAAAACGCCAATGGTTACCTGGAGTCGTATAGCCGTTTTCAATCCCCAGTAGATATTGAGGAGTCCTTCCACAACCAATTCTCCCTTCTTATTCTGTCGCTTTGCAAGTTTTTCGGCTCCACCGTCGTAGTACGTATTGTAATCGCTCAGCCGTGAAAGAAAATTGTCGCTGCAAAACAAAGTAAGCATATAATATTACGGGGTTTTCGACTGGAGTCCTTGCACCCCCAAACATGACCTATCGAGAGTTTCACAAGATTTTTATGCAACGTAATACTTTTTCTACCGATTAGTGTACCAGATATAAATTGTTTTAAGGACCGATATTATTGTGTCAGTGTCTAAACGAGTTGACACAAGCAGTAATTGCTGCAATCCACAATTGTCAACGGTAGGCGTATCCACAAACTTGAAAGCAGGTCTGTAGTAAACTAATGCGGTCGAACTATGTATTGATAGCTTCGAAAACTTTTTGTGTCTTCTGAATTGGTTTTGGCCTCTGGGTTCAGCAGTGTTTGGTTTTTGTTACTGTATCCAGTTAACTGGAGGATAATGTAAACAGTCGATAAAGTTACCAAATGCTGCAAAATTACCACGTGTTGTATATTTGATTTGATTGTTTTAAAACGGCTATTTTTTCAATCTATTAGCGATAAATCCAAAATCTGGTTTACCTGTTAAAAGCGGGTTAAAAGCTGGTTTACTGTGTCATTTAAACGATGTTGGCACTTTTAAAATCAAATAGTTTTGAGGGCGTTTGAAGGCTACATCTCACCCTATTAAATGTAACCCATTATTTGTGACATAAAAAAATCGGTTTTGTGACGTCATAACTTTTCTTCATCGATATGACGTCATCTACACAAAAATTACTAACAAAAAGTCCCCCCCCAATAATTTTAATGGATTTGCGCCACTGCTTGTCACAATTCCAGTGCTACTGACCGAACCACTAAAATCATGTACAGGATGTAGAAAACATGGTTTCCTCCGATCAAAGGGGGGAACATTTCAAAAGGAAACTTCTATGTGTAAACTAGCTCGCAACAAGACCCCTCGTTCTCTAGTAATACCTTTCCGTTAANTGAAACAAACGTCTGTAATGTGGCCGACAAAAGCGAAAAGGTTGTACAGCCTTGTCTTATGACCTTAAGCAACACCACAGGTAAATATGAGATGGTTGGCACATATTTTACGACTTATTTTGTCACTGCAGAACGTTGAAAAGTCATAATTAGTAAAAAATATGGTTTGGTTTCCAGAATTTTCGGTCAAGACAAAACAAATTTGACAGCGGTTTGAAAATAAACACCGCTACTTACCGCTTGCGCCTGGAACTTCTAGTTGGTTTCCTGCGCCGTTCCTGTGTACAACAGCAAATAAAAGGTTTTCCAAGACAACGTTATAAAAGTGGAAAAGTTTAAGCACAATGTGTATCATTCAAAAACTTTATTTAGTAGCATAGTTTGTCCTTCAAATAGTTTAGTTTGACCTTGATCGCGCTTTTTAAATACAATCAAGTAGGCGAGTGGTTTCAACCTGAACCAGCTATTAGACACATGTGCTCTATATATTAAAGAGAATAAACTCCTCGCAGTTGTGTCACTTTGCAGTAAATTTTTCACAAACTTACTCTTCCTCTCCTCCTTCCTCTCCTTGGATCCTGGGTCTGATTTTTTCATCGTCATCGGCAAGCTAGAAAAAAAGTCTTTCACTAGTTGCTTAACTGATCGAGAATATAAACTTTGACAGTAATAAAAATGCAAAAAATTTAAAGCTACATTACAAGTTAAAAAAGAAAAAAATCGTTTTAGATCTGTTTGCAGTTTGGTACATGCGCCCATGACGTCTAAGGTGCGCAGCTATTTCCAGATTAGTAATTGTTTCAATTCAATTGTATCGCTATGTTTTCTTTCACCAAGGAAATGAAACTTAGTCCAAGTTCAACACACACACATAAAACAATTAAATCAGGTTTAAAATAAAATTTTTGAAACATTAAAAGAATGTGGCTTGTCAATCGAAGCCATGCAATGTAAATTGGTTGGTTAAAACGTCAGTGGTTACCTGGAGTCGTATAGCCGTTTTCAATCCCCAGTAGATATTGAGGAGTCCTTCCACAACCAACTCTCCCTTCTTATTCTGTCGCTTTGCAAGCTTTTCTGCTCCACCGTCGTAGTACGTATTGTAATCGCTCAGCCGTGAAAGAAAATTGTCGCTGCAAAACGCAAAGTAAGCATATAACATTACGGGGTTTTCGACTGGAGGTCATTGCACTCCCAAACGTGACCTATCGAGAGTATTGCAAGATTTTTATGCACGTAATACTTTGTATACCGATTAGTACACCATATATGAATTGTTTTAAGGACCGATATTATTGTGTCAGTGTCTGAACGGGTTGACACAAGCAGTAATTGCTGCAATCCACAATTGTCAGCGGTAAGCGCATCCACAAACTTGAAAGCAGGTCTGTAGTAAACTAATGCGGTCGAACTATGTATTGATAGCTTCGAAAACTTTTTGTGTCTTCTGAATTGGTTTTGGCCTCTGGGTTCAGCAGTGTTTGGTTTTTGTTACTGTATCCAGTTAACTGGAGGATAATGTAAACAGTCGATAAAGTTACCAAATGCCGCAAAATTACCACGTGTTGTATATTTGATTTGATTGTTTTAAAACGGCTATTTTTTCAATCAATTAGCGATAAATCCAAAATCTGGTTTACCTGTTAAAAGCGGGTTAAAAGCTGGTTTACTGTGTCATTTAAACGATGTTGGCACTTTTAAAATGCTTTTGCAACAGTTAGGCGATCGCAAATAGTTTTGAGGGCGTTTGAAGGCTACATCTCAGCCTATTAAATGTAACCCATTATTTGTGACATAAAAAATCGGTTTTGTGACGTCATAACTTTTCTTCATCGATATGACGTCATCTACACAAAAATTACTAACAAAAAGTCCCCCCCCAATAATTTTAATGGATTTGCGCCACTGCTTGTCACAATTCCAGTGCTACTGACCGAACCACTAAAATCATGTACAGGATGTAGAAAACATGGTTTCCTCCGATCAAAGGGGGGAACATTTCAAAAGGAAACTTCTATGTGTAAACTAGCTCGCAACAAGACCCCTCGTTCTCTAGTAATACCTTTCCGTTAACAATTTGGTACTACGAGCATGTTGGTAGTGTTTGAACTTAGTAGCATTTGCCACAAAGGAAACTCTTCTGTTTGGTGGCGGGATTATATCCGGATCCATTGGTATCACATTTTTTTTTGACACGTTGAAAAGCAAATAAAGCAGTTAGTGGCCAAGTTTGCAATGTCTATTATACTTTCATGCAGCAAGTTTATTCATCCATCTGGATCGTATAGCCGCCATTTTATACCTTTGAACATAAATATTCTGCTGATACAGACTTATATAAAATTTATAATCCATAAACTTGGCTCTTCGAATGTCGTTTTGTCAGTTTGACGTCGAAAGAGCGTTGAACGTTGGCAGTATAAGGAAACAACTGTGCCCTTACGTTACTTGTTAAAGTACTTGATTTTATGATGAGGAACGCCGCCAGGAACAACAACGTTCACAATAATATTTTGACCTAATTAGGCACTTGGTACTTTCGATAATGTCCCACATATCGCATGACGTAGAGGACTGCGTCACGTTTGAATTGAGCCAAGATTTGTCTTATCGGTAAACATAGGCCTGTGCTTCTGCCTGGCAAACTGTTTTAACATTATGTACACAAGTCGCAACATGTGTTGGCCTACCAAGTGTTTGTTGAATTGATTAAACGCGATAACTACAAATTGTAGCTATGTACTGGATAAAATGTGCCCAGTATTTGGAGTCTAAAACAAAAGGTTTAGTTGACAACTACTGAATTAAAAGTGTTATTGGCGCAGTGTTAGAACCAGCTTTGACGCATATGCTTTCAGCTGCAAACTATATGAACAAAATAGTCTGTTCAAAAATGTTAACTTAAACACACATAGGTACACAAGTCATGGTTTTAAATAGTCTTATTAAAAAGATGCAAGGCAGTACTTGTGTGTAAAACATTCTTTACGTTTCGACAAATGCTCTTCAGAGTCATTCCTGATGATGACAACAGCGTTTGTCGAAACGTTGAAAACGTTTTACGCACACAAGTATACTGG
>QXVZ01007890.1:0-10002 GCA_008931825.1 Phallusia fumigata
TTCGGTATAACGCCTCTTGCAGGCCTGGTGTACTGTGATTATAAGCAAGGCTCGTTTGACCGGCAAAGCAATCACGTGATCCCTTTCAAACCGTATTGTGTTGTACTTTGGGAGTGTTTTGAACGTTTGTTAGTATTATGTTCAGGAGAAAATTGTATCATACCCTCGCACAGCCCACCAATGGTCTCATATCCACGAGTGCATTCGATTCGTGGCTTCGTCGATCGAGAGCCTGGAAAAATAAAAACAAACTATTACTTGGAACTTTAACCAGTGCGCCACAACCTAAGCAAGCACGACCCATTTCCACAGCCGATTCTATAATTATTGTTTACCATTGTGACGTCAAATGCTCTACAACTTCCTTTACGTCATAGATTGACCGTGATTAGGCCATCACAGAGAATGGCCCTTAATGTTTTCGTCTGTTGGTTTTCAATACGTTGCTGCACATAAGTTTAGGTTACAATTTTACAAATGAATCAGGCCGATTTCTCTACCTTCAGTGGTGTCTAGCTTAAAAAAACAAGAAAAATAAGTCTCGAGAAAAAATTTAGAATGGCTGATAGTGGAAACAGTTCAAAATTTAGGGAATAAATTTTGTCCAATTGGGTATTTAGGGAGAAAATGACGAAAAGCCGGTGGGTCCGTGCTCTACGTGAGTTTTGAAATGTAACGATTTGTTCTTGGAGACAATTGTTCTTAAGCCCCTCACCAACTAACCTGTGACTAATGTACATGAAATACACGAGGGTCCCCACGCTTCTCCCAGTCGTCTGCAACAATCCGTGGCAGTCATTAGGGCCGAAAAAGACAGTTTACATTTGAGGCCGTTAAACTCCTTGTAACATTTTCCCAGTGACCTTGGGTGGGTGGCAAGATACGTTGACGCAAGTGGGACTTTGTCAGAAGACGAAACTGCGAAAGTAACGACATGAAAATGTTAGGAGATTATTGTCTAGTGGTCCGTTGTTTAAGAAGCGGAGATGGTCGAGACTAACGCTTATTAGTCGGATGGCTTTAATTTTTACTTTTTAAAAACTTTAATTTGTACTTTTTTACTTTAATGTATTCGAAAATTTAATAATTAAAATTTGCAATATACTTCCAGGGATATACAATAGCCCAATACTGAAACCGATCTAAAAACAGTGGTTCTTAACCAATCTGTTAGCTGACAATAACAAGGCTTATATTGAGTATGACAGAACTAGCAAATAGATAAATTCGATTTCCAATAATCGTTGCAATTAGAAATTTGGTCTAACGGAAATGGACAATGTTCTGAACATAAAGGTTAATATATCAGAATTAGCCATTTGATCTTTTTAGTTTTACGAGGGAAAAACACATATACAAGAAATATATAAGAGCAAATAAGGAAACCTGAGTAGATGCTTGGTCTTATGCGGTAGGTTGGCTTCACTGGAAGGGTGATAGGTGGAATGTATGAGGAGTAAGAGGTGCAGTAAGTCCCAGAGTAATGTGGATCGCATATACATCGCATAGAAGTGCAGGTTCCATGCTCACATAATATGCGACACACGCCTGAAACACGACATAGCTGTGATGATAGAAAGGTTGCTGGTATGTTGGTGTTACTTTTGTGCGGTTTTAAACAGTCTCAACAAGACGATACAAGTCAGTACTTGTGTGTAAAACATTTTCTACGTTTTGCTAAACGCTGTTGTCATCATCAGTAATCTTTTACACACAAGTACTGGCTTGTATCTTCTTATTGTTGTTTCTTGTTTTCACACAAGAATAAATAAAAAACGAGGCCCATTTACACATTCTAATTTTATGCCTGCAAACAGTCCAGCTAAATCGTATGATGGCGTCATAATTACATTTCTTATCATGCAAAGTACAAGAAAAATTGAAATAAAATAGCTAAACCGTTTTCCCACACAGTCCGTTTATCCCCAAGATCACTACAACAGGAAGTTCAACTTTACGTCATAGGGAGAAAACCAACACAAACTCACGCATAGAGAAAGAACTGGCGGTTCTGACGCGGGCAGGGACAGATGAATACGACGTCCTTGCTTTCCGATACTGGCATCTTGACCCCGTGTGTGATGCGGAACAGGCACATTCCCCACTGATACAAACTCCGCCGTTGTAGCAAGTCACTCTGCTGCATAAATCCCTATGTCCCAACAATCTGTTGCGGGACGTTATTCCTACAAGCAAATTAATGGGATTTACTGTAAATTCATCACATACTTTTTGTCACACAGTAAGGATATTCTATTTCCTTGTAATTCACAACATACCCCTATATTCATAACATACAGCGTAAATTTATGACGTACTTTGTCACACTGTAAGGATATTTCACTTCCTTGTTTATGTGACATACCCTTAAAACATTTTCGTGCAGTAATCTACAGAGAATATCAAATTTGTAGGTTCGAAAAATGAGAAGTTCCAGCATCAAAAGTGTAAAATCAACTTTACGAAAATAGATAACTTAAACCAATAATGGCCCAAGTTTTTTGGCATCTGGGTCCGTCATAATATTTTACCGCAAACTTGCTGGTCGCGAACAAAAATTAGGTTTACCTCTGACGCAGTAAGTTAATTAGGCGACTTTTCGGGAATATAAGCTACCTAGCAATGAATAGCTTTCAAGACGAGTTGATTACTAAATATTTAAAAAAATGATACAAATACTTTAGAACAGTTTAAAGTATATTTCATGGGGTGGATGTGAAATAGCTGTTTAATTTGAAGAATAGAGAAAGAATGTGCGTCCATCAGCTTACCTAGACTCCAAGGCCTATAGTTGTGTTTATTTTCGACAAGTAAAAGATTTCAATACTCACTTGTGGGTGGGACTGAAATACGGCGGGTATAATGTGTTTGGATGATGGTTGATGGATGGGAGGGCTGGCGTTTCGTTCTCACTACCATCATCAGCGTTGGATTGTATCTCTGAATCTTGTAGGAACACCGGGTACCGCTGAACCCGACCTGACATTTGCATTTTCCTGGTTTTAAGCAAATTCCACGATTGTGGCACTTCGGTAGACAAACGGCTGAAGGAAAAAGTCAATATTTTAGCTACAGCAATTTTTACGATCAAGTTATAAAACAGATATTTGCCGCGTTGTACTAGGCATGGTATAATTGTACAAAGAGACTTACGGACTGTACAATATCCGCTGCTTGTCCGTTTCCAACCTCTACAGCACTTAAAGCCGCAGACATTCGGCCTGAAAATAACCTTGTTACAAACATAGAACCATAAAATACAGCACAAAAACACTTACCCAGCTCTCTTGGAAAGTTTATACTTGGTAAAGCTTCTTTGACTTAAGTAATCTCTTCGAAATGTTACTGTTCTATATGGTTTAGTTCGAGTTGAATGGCTGATACGCCGATAATACCTGCGGCCCACATATCGACTACACTGAACCATACCGATGGCCACCAGCAGAAAACTCACAACACATAAGCCTAGCTTGCTTCTCATGACGGCAGACGATATGTTACCACCTTCAGCTTGCAATNCAAACTCCGCCGTTGTAGCAAGTCACTCTGCTGCATAAATCCCTATGTCCCAACAATCTGTTGCGGGACGTTATTCCTACAAGCAAATTAATGGGATTTACTGTAAATTCATCACATACTTTTTGTCACACAGTAAGGATATTCTATTTCCTTGTAATTCACAACATACCCCTATATTCATAACATACAGCGTAAATTTATGACGTACTTTGTCACACTGTAAGGATATTTCACTTCCTTGTTTATGTGACATACCCTTAAAACATTTTCGTGCAGTAATCTACAGAGAATATCAAATTTGTAGGTTCGAAAAATGAGAAGTTCCAGCATCAAAAGTGTAAAATCAACTTTACGAAAATAGATAATGTAAACCAATAATGGCCCAAGTTTTTTGGCATCTGGGTCCGTCATAATATTTTACCGCAAACTTGCTGGTCGCGAACAAAAGTTAGGTTTACCTCTGACGCAGTAAGTTAATTAGGTGACTTTTCGGGAATATAAGCTACCTAGCAATGAATAGCTTTCAAGGCGAGTTGATTACTAAATATTTTAAAAAATGATACAAATACTTTAGAACAGTTAAAAGTATATTTCATGGGCTGGATGTGAAATAGCTGTTTAATGTGAAGAATAGAGAAAGAATGTGCGTCCATCAGCTTACCCTAACCTACACTCCAAGGCCTATAGTTGTGTTTATTTTCGACAAGTAAAAGATTAAATACTCACTTGTGGGTGGGACAGAAATACGGCGGGTATAATGTGTTTGGATGATGGTTGATGGATGGGAGGGCTGGCGTTTCGTTCTCACTACCATCATCAGCGTTGGATTGTATCTCTGAATCTTGTAGGAACACCGGGTACCGCTGAACCCGACCTGACATTTGCATTTTCCTGGTTTTAAGCAAATCCCACGATTGTGGCACTTCGGTAGACAAACGGCTGAAGGAAAAGTCAATATTTTAGCTACAGCAATTTTTACGATCAAGTTATAAAACAGATATTTGCCGTGTTGCACTAGGCATGGTGTAATTGTATAAAGAGACTTACGAGCTGTACAATATCCGCTGCTTGTCCGTTTCCAACCTCTACAGCACTCAAAGCCGCAGACATTCGGCCTGAAAATAACCTTGTTTTAAACATAGAACCATAAAATACAGCACAAAAACACTTACCCAGCTCTCTTGGAAAGTTTATACTTGGTAAAGCTTCTTTGACTTAAGTAATCTCTTCGAAATGTTACTGTTCTATATGGTTTAGTTCTAGTTGAATGGCTGACACGCCGATAATACCTGCGGCCCACATATCGACTACATTGAACCATACCAATGGCCACCAGCAGAAAACTCACAACACATAAGCCTAGCTTGCTTCTCATGACGGCAGACGATATGTTACCACCTTCAGCTTGCAATTTTGATCAAAATCAACAACATGCCTACAAATATTCGGCGCTTAGGGGTTTCTAAAGCTTTCTGGTGAAAACACCAACATATGTAGGTTAAGACCTGACCCCTGTATTTGTTGCGAAGAAAATACTCGTGTCCCTAAACCGAAGCAATCTAGGTTAGCGGTAATAGCATAGCGCTGGCATATGAGCTGGCGGTGCAGCTGTACTTTGAGCTAGCGGCTTTCTTAAGCACTCGGCCTATGTACGATTGCTAATTTCCGGCATCATAAATCGTTGTTGGGCCTAAATTTCTGGAAGCCATGAGGAAAGAACAAGGGAGAATTGATTTGCACAGGAGGGGCGAACAGAGGAATGTCCTTGGTATTTACTACAGAGAGGGCAACAGTACTCCCAAAAGCTTTTGGAGGGAATTCAAAGTTATGCGGCCCAACAACGACGCCCTGCTGATATAGAAGATAAAGAATACAAAACTAAAACGGAAGTGCACAAATAAAACATGCATCAAATTTGTTAGCTTGAAAATGTGGGTAACTGTGTAGTAACTGGCCTTGAGCATATAATTTTACACAAAGACACTAACCGCAAAAATGTCTAAAAACGGCTCGAACAAATGATAGAATTTATATCATAATAAATCATGCTTCGCCTGTGGTCAAGTATAATTATGTTGTAACTGGATAGTCTTTTAAATAAAAAGTTGAACACTGGTGTCCATATAACCAAACTAACCTTTTCATTTGCCTGCAAACAAAATCCAGTCGCCCGGTGAAACAGAAGTTAGGTTTATTCTGCTGCGCGACAAAGGACTTGAACTTCGCAAAACGACATATATTTCCTTGATAATATAAGCTACAGAATGCAAATTTTCTACTTTGGACCGAGCATGTCTTCAGGTTGAACCCACTCGTCGAACTGCTCAGCTGTGAGGAGTTTCAATTCGATGGCTGTTTCCTTGAGAGTTTTCCCGTTTTTATGAGCGGTCTTGGCAATCTTTGCTGCAGCATCGTAACTGGAATTTAACACAACACGTTGAGCGATTGACGGCTATGAGAAGAGCAGCTATAAGATTCTGGACTGAGCCCAAGATATATTAGCAGGTTGTTGTAATGCAAAGCACTCAAACTGTTAGAAGTAGTTTGTTTGTTTTATTTTGATTTTTCGGCCATAGGGGTTGTGGGGTTTTGAGCAAAGGTGCTCATTAGGGAGTTATAAAGTGTAGTGGAAATTAACTTCTTTGAACTTTAAACTCTTGATAAACGGGGAACACGATTGAAGTGGGTCTCTGTAATGGGGTACAACCTCTGAAGGGGTTATAAAAACTACAAAAACCCCTTGGTAATATATGCACAAAAGGCTTAGCCAACAAAGCTTTGCCCAGAATGCAAATTTAACAGCTTAACCATCTGGTGCTAAATACATTTTTGCACTTCTCTGGGCGTCATATTTGCCAACAAACGTCACAGGAACAATTGTAAAGCTCTCGGCAGTAAAATCGGTCATAACTTGAAATCAGGGCGCCTGGCTGCCTGTATTTGCGGAGCTATTAACGTCTTACAACAGTATTAATCACACCAAAACACAACCTAGAGCCAACTGGTGATCTTGTACAAGAGCTGCTTACCCGATGTGCGGGTTGAGAGCTGTAACAAGCATAAGTGATTCATGCAGCAAACTGTCGATTCGTTCCTTGTTAGCGGTGATCCCGTTTACGCAGTTTTCAGTGAACGACACACAGGAATCTCCGATCAGACGGGATGACCTGCGGTGGATTTTAAGGTCAGAAACATATATGTCATATGAATGCTATGTATTTATAATAGTGGTCCTAATAGTGGCTCAATATTATGATACACAGTATGTGCTATAAGTTTGGTGAATATTAGGATCTGATGTAGACAGTGCAACAGTTCTAGCTATAAATTTAACAGTATTGTTATTTGATGATGCAGAAAATTTGAGAAACAGACTCAAATGTAAAAAGAATTAGTCGCTAAGGGTATTAGATTTATATATACGGCACATAGTAACATTATATGATCAGAAGTTCCGTATTTCCAAAAATTTTTACAGAGATCATTGTGACCCATCCCAAGGCAGCTATAGGGGGTCTGGATAATGCCAACACAAAATGTTCTCAGTAATTGTGACAAGTTTTTCCAGAACCTAAGTTTAAAATCACATACTGTGCAAAAATGAGACGTAGAATCTCCTCTAGCAAGCGCAAAAAGCACTGTAAATTTAAACAGGAACTTGCCTTAAAACATTTGACACCATCATCGGCTTAAATACATTCAGTTCAAAATGTCCATTACATCCACCAACCGAGACGGCCACGTGATTTCCCATTACTTGTGCACAAACCATTGTAATTGCTTCACATTGTGTCGGGTTAACCTTACCTGAAAATGTAGAGAAACTGATATTAGATAACATAAGCTCAATTGTTGGAATTATGTGTAGTAAATGCATTGTTGTTAACATGGTCGGAATTTACAATTCAATTCAAGGAGTAAAAACTAGTGATGTACCGAAGCGATTTTTACGAAGATTCGGTTTCCGTCGAATAATTTGTTACGATTTGGCCAAAACCGAACTTTTACTCATGCAGAAAATAACGTTTTAAAACACCAAGCGTCCTGGCCTTAGTGATATTTGTCATTACCCAAAACGATGTTTGTATTTAAGGCGCAACGCGTGTCTTTTTCGTCTAATTCCGTGCCACACAATCTGGCGAACTGCGCTGTAATGAATAGGCCTAAAACAAAAAGATGCAACACAGATGATTGTTCAGTTACGTAACAAAACTGTTAAAATAGGGTATTTTTGCTGCTGTAAGTTATTGCATTTATGACTGCTAACGCCATACACTTGTTTATCGCGTCAACTAGTTTTTAGTAAAGGATTATCGTTTTGTCCACTTCCGCCAATAGATCGGTAGTTCGGAAGCTGGCAACCATGGCCGAGGCAACAATAATACCCACCGAACTAAGATAATAATGCAACACAGCTATCCTGTTGTAGCACCACTGTTTGCCTGGCCACAAAACTCAAGTGATTGTTTAAAAAACGTAGCGTACGAGTTCGCGTGACGTCACAAATGGTTCGGTTGATTCGGCCGAATTTTATTCGGCAAAAACTGCCGAATATTCGGTTTCGGTCCGAACCTAATTTGCGCGATTCGGTGCATCACTAGTAAGAACATTCAAGATTTATTATTAAAAACTCAAATGCATCACCATCTCTAATGAAGCTGTCTAAAGACAAAAACATACATTTTACCGTATTTGATTGTTGAGAATCAATAATTTTAGTGAGTATACTCAATTAATAACGCTCACCTGGCATAATGCTGCTTCCAGGTTCATTTTCAGGCAGAGTCAGTTCTCCCAAACCACATCGAGGACCAGAGGCAAGAAAACTAAAACAAACAAAATGTTAGAAGTATTTGGCCGAGCATCAAGCATCTCACGTTGCCAGGCTGTAACATTACACATAGATGTACGGTTTGGCAATCTAATTTTTTATTTGTAAAATTAAATGTTCCTGCTTTGAAACTTCCATACATGTACAATTGTATGATAAAACTTGCAATTTACAGATAAAAGGCAATTACTAATTTTACTGTCTAAATAGGGTTTGTTTAAATATTTGCAGTGTTTAGTAGATTTTGATGAGCACTGTGCAGAGCATCACTTTTAACCATTAGCCAGGTAAAAACAGCAATGCCTGGTAGAAACTACTTGGGTTCTGGTTTAACTTGGCCTAATGTTTTGTGATAATATTGCTACCGCAGAATCAATTCTTTAAAAAACTGCAAAAGGTCTCACCGAATATCATTCGCAATCTTCATCAGGGAGCATGCCAGGGTGTTAAGCGCCCCACTTATCTCCACCAAAGCATCATGGGCAGCTAAGGCTTCAAACTTGTTTGGTGCTGTCACAAATGGTAACCCTGCAATGTAGGATGTTTAATGTCTTAATTTTTTGTGTTGCTTTAAAATTGTACCGTTAAAACAACACAAGAAGTAACCCATTTTTACACTTTTTAACCAATATAGATCAAATTAAATTTGTATTGTACTAAGTTTGCATCATACACTGCAAAAAAAGATCAAAATATCCACCTGTTTCTTTAGCCACTTGTTCAGCAACCCCCTCAGCAAAACCAATCCTGGTGTTTAAACCAGTTCCCACTGCCGTTCCACCAGCAGCAAGCTCGTAGATTCTAGGCATACAAACTTCGATCCTTGTAATACCATTCCTAAGTTGCTGAACATAGCCAGAAAATTCTTGTCCCAGCGTCAATGGTGTGGCGTCCTGTCAAGTATTTAATTGTTGGGTAAAGTTTAATACTCCAGGCAAAAGCTGTAAACTTGTATTTGCTTTTCGGTGACTTTAGCCATATGTGGCTTTCTTGAAGGTCAGCATAATTGTTCTGTGACTTGAATAACAAGTCATATCGGCACTTTACATTTCCATTTTGCAATGCTGATGTAAGCATAAGACACAGTATTATCACAGGAGATCTGATTACCTGGGTATGGGTTCTTCCTATTTTGACAATGTCTTTAAATTCGGCGGCTTTTTGTTCCAGTGAAGCTAGGAGGGTTTTAACACCAGGCAAAAGTGTGTCGTTGACTGATCGAGCAACAGCAATGTGCATAGCTGTGGGGTATGTGTCATTCGAGCTCTGCAAATGCAAAACTGAAATTTAAAAAGAATGCAGTTACATTATCCCATGTTTCAATTGGCACCAACATGGTATATCAGCTAATAAAATTTTTGGACTTAATGAATACAACTGTAATGTTGGCAAACTGTGTTTCTTGTTTCTGTTTATGATTTATAAATGTTTAAATACTTACAAAAGAATGTTAACCAATCATCTTTATGATTACTGTATATGTAAAACCATAAATTCAGATTAAGTTTATCAGAAGAGATTTCGAAATCTGAGCAACATCGATGCTATACACAGCAATGTTTTGAACTAACCTGGCTTTTGTTGACATGGTCATTGGGATGTACAGGATTCTTACTTCCCAGGGTGCCACCCAATATCTCAATAGCACGATT
>QXVZ01007897.1:0-24346 GCA_008931825.1 Phallusia fumigata
CTTGTTGTAGGACGCAAAAGTGAGAAGACCGCCAAATGATATTCCCAGGGAATAGAAAATCTGAGTCGCTGCGGCAGACCATACCTTAAAACAAAACTTTAGTACTCTCACTGTAATTGTGTTGCTATTCTTTTACCAGATCTGAACTAATTTCACTTTATCACTTGCGTAAAGTCATTGTTGCAGATTATTTGTAATGAGTCAAGTTATTTTTTTAAAGATCTGAGTAGTGCTGTTTTAAAATTGTTTTGAATTATGTCACTTATTCTGGCCAATTTTTCGTATCCTCTGGACTCGACTTAAGTTTAAGTTTATTTGCTTGAGACTCTAGCTCACTTTCGCTATTTTTGCTGCAACGTCGGTCAACACCAGCTTTCTTTGCACAAGATTTGCGTTAAATCACTTTTGCTGTGCATTTAAACAGCTCAGTATTTTGCGCACTTAAGGTAAATCAAATGATCTTTTAGTCGCACCTCGGTCAGGTTGTTTTTTCGCTTTCAAGTCAGTGCAAGTTAATTTTTGTGCAGCCTATAGTGTCGATTAGAGTCTTTTCTTAAATCTTTTACTTTACAAAACCATTTATTGTGCTTTAAAAAATGTTCTCTTAAATATAGATAGGTTTGGTTGAAAACATATTCTTGGTATTTTACTTGGGAGTCCTTAAGCCTTTCCCACTCCGGCTTCACGTAGAAAAGAATTCCATCTCCAGCGCCTTCCAGCAAGCATCCACGTATGAGCAGGATAAACAAAATGATGTAAGGAAATGTGGCAGTAAAGTAGACCACCTGGAATTGTTGCAATGCAAAGAATTAGACTCTTTTATTTAGTCTGGTATAGAGGTCAATGCAACAAGCGTTATTTATGTTGAATAGAGACCTACACTATTTGAATAGGGGCCTATTTGTGTGTCCCAAGACCGGCATAGGTGTCAAAAAGTTGCTGGTGTTTTGTAGATTTATATATGTCAACGGATAGTAGGAGGTATAATATGTACGTTATTGTATTATTTGAGTTTTTTTATCTTATTATTTTGTGATGTACACTTAGTGTTCTTCTTATTTGGGGGGTAGGGGGCTCTTATGCTGCTGTTCAAGAAGAATTTGGCACTGAAAGCGATTGATGCCAAGTTTACAACTAGGGTAATGCCAACTCATCAGCTAGTCTGACATTTAGAGAAATGCTCAGAAGTAGTCTGGCAAACCAGCAATTGCGTATTCATGTCACTGTACTCCAGGAGTGCAAGAGAGTCGACCTTACAAGCAGTGTTTGGCCCGCGGTGGTATTCGAACCCACATCTTAAGCTTATCAAGGGCTGACGCTCCAACACTGAGTTATACGGGCTTTAAGGCAAGGTCAGCAATAAGCCTAAATACAGACACCGACCAATAGCAAAAGCCCATTGGCCCCAAATTCTGGCTAATAATAAAAATCCTAAAGCCGTTTTGCTGACCAATGACTAAATAGGCTTGCAAGAGGCTTGAATCTAAATCAGGGCCCGCTCTAGAGCTTCGTCGAATTTCAGGCCCCATGTTAAACTCTAGACAACTCCCCCCACCCCCTATTGCCTGGTTCGATATCATAAAACCTGTATTATAAAAGATTAGGACTTGTTATACACGAAAACTTGACAAAACGATTTGGAGTGTTTGGTCACGAGATGTGCAGTAACCAAACCAGTAACTGGAAACAAATTCAAGTATTTCGCACTGACGCCACGACGGGGTGACGAAAACTTTTACCTTTCCTGATGACTTTACGCCTTTGAGCAGGCAGAAGAACACGACAAGCCAACTAAGCAGAAGACACAAGCAAAGATCCCACAGAACTTTCCCAGGATCTCCGATTCCGCTGCTTTGGTTAATCCGGAGCACTCGGTTCCTGCAACACAAAGAGAAAGTCATTGACGTGGAACCTGGCTTGAAAAAGAGGGCGCTTAACTTCTGTGGTTCTGTTTAACCATTATCGCGTTAATAAACGGCTGCAACCTTTGGAAGGTCTCAGATCGGCAATGTTTTAATTCCCGAGGTATCTTAGGCATTTTTCTCTGCGAACCAAAACTTTTTGAAAAAACAACACTTTTCGACTATAATTATAAGTTAAACAAAAGACAAGTGTTGTGAATTTTAACAAGTGTTGTGACAAATATTTTAGCCTGTACTTGAGGATAGAACTAATTACAAACAAAATTTACTCCGTTAGGTTCTGGAATACTACATTTGGGTCGTCCTGATTTAGGGTACAAATATAAAAGATCCATTTTTTTATTTAGAAACAACTTTACGTTCGGCATTATTACTCGTCCAACCTCCTCATAGGCCTACACGTTGTCAAAGATGTAGCATTACCAACAGCATTACAAATTAAATGTGTTGTCAACAGCTCATAACTGTTGCAAAGCGTCAGAAATTTGTTTTACAACATTTGTTGTTACGCAAAGTGTGATCGCCTTAACTAACTGCAAACTTTACACATTCACATTTAATATTACCTCCAATATTCTTCACTGGGGCTAATCCGTTTCACAGCTGCTTGGGTCGTATTCATCATCTGTATGTTGTCGACATATTAGTGATCGTTGAGTATCTTAGGTTTGGCAGGAAAAAGGGTCTAACTTATCTATATGGACCTATCACAGAAGTGTATAGGGGCTTCTAAGATACATATCTCCTTTAATAAATGTTGATGGTCAATACAATTACCAACTGTCTGAAATTCTGTCAACAAGCGTGTGGTGCAAGAGGTGCCTTGCGAAGGCAGAGTTTTTTTCATGTCTATTTGTGGATGGAACGAACACGTGGTGGTCACGGTCATGAGTCAAAACACTTGAGGTATTTTATTTATTCATTGAACGTGTACATTAATAAATCTTGCTTATCGCTCTTACTGAACATAGAGATCACTGATAGTTCATCAAGGTAACACTTTTCCTCTTTTAGTATAGTGGTCACAACAAATTTCGTTTCTAAATGTGATCGCAAGACTAAAAAGTTTAAGAAATTCAGCTCTAGAGTCCTCAGCAAGCCCCTACGAGTATTACGTGACTCCTAAACATTATTTTAATCAACGATTTTTGTGGCTAGCACTGTTCAAAAATTTCTCCAAACGGCACTAAATTTAACTTGTTATAGTAGGAAAGCTTTTTTATTTAAATAAAAAAATTACAGGTGATGACATACCTGTGACATCATAGAAGTGCTGTCGGGCGATGTTGTGGTGACGTCAGCCTTAAAAAGCAAAAATTTAAAAGTGCTTGAAATCGGTTTGAATTTCAAAACTATAACTTTAATACCACAAACTACAATTTAAATTGTTTAACTTTGATACCTATTTAAATGTTGGCAATACAATAACAATTTTCAAACTTACACAAAGGCACTAATAGCACTAATAATTTTTTATTTAACCAAAACAAGAAATTATCATACGTACAGCAGTTGTAGTCATTGAAATATTCGCGGACGTTGCAACGCTCTGCAAAACAAACGCTTATAGTCTCATTTGTAATGCATTTTAGAGTACAAAGTTAAAAAAGGATCACAATGCGCCAGGGTTACCAANAATACCACAAACTGCTATTTGTATTGTTTAACTATGATTTCTATTCAAATGTTGGCAATACAATAACAATTTACAAACTTACACAAACGTACTAATAGCACCAATAATAATTTTACAATTTTCAAACTTACACAAAGGCACTGATAGCACTAATAATATTTTTATTTGAACAAAACAAGAACTTATCATACGTACAGCAGTTGTAGTCATTGACATATTCGCGGACGTTGAAACGCTCTGCAAAGCAAACGCTTAGTCTCATTTGTAATGCATTTTAGAGTACAAAGTTAAAAAAAGGATCACAATGCGCCAGGGTTACCAAAACGCATCGAGCCAGGTTTTTGGTTCTCATACGACAAGTTTGGCAAGAAATCTATGGCTTTGTAACTGGTTTGGTGTAACTATTTCACTCGGTTCTCTTATAAACATATTAAACCCTAGTTGAAGTTACAGATGAGTTGAGTTGAGTTTATTTCGCTTGGTGAAAGAAAACATAGCGACACATTTGCACTAAATCAATCACCAGGCCGGAAATAGCTGCGCAAGGTTAGAACGTTACGAGGTGCAAAAAAGTGGAGGGCACACTTGGTGGGTCAAGGTTGAACGCGATGCAGCTACACCGTCAGATGATTTCGATATGACGATGGTTTTAGGGGTATTATGTTCCGGAATGCACAATTTAGAATTTAGAATCCCACCTAAATATTTCGAATCTTAAGCGTGTGTACTTTTATCGGGTGTCTTTATTCGAAATTGTGTCGTTGATGGAAAAATGAAACTGAAAAAGTTAGTTTCCTTGTTCCAGCAATTGCACTCAGCTATAACAGTTTACTTTTGTTTGCCTTCAATAGGGAAAACAGTGGCCATTAACCAAGTAATTTTTGACAGAAAAAAGACATGAAACATTGTCCTTCAAACGTACAATGGCGTCACTTTGAATGTAGTAAAAATAAGTGGAATATGATTTGAAGTTTTGGATTCTAAAAACTATTCAATTACTGTTTTAGCAGGAAAACTTATTTATTCTACTTCGATGTCACTATGCAAAACAATCTAAACTCCAATGTAAGTAGTTATTTCCCGCCAAGTGATTTTTTAGTGCTAGAGCGTGTTTTAAGCCAACACTCAACTCAACTCAACTCAACTTACGTTTTCACATTGGGCGGCTTCGTTCCACCACTGGTCGCACAGGGTCCATGGAAGAACCGAAGTAAACGACGCAAACATATAGAAGAACGCGTAAGCAATGATGACGTTGTAATAGATGACGACAAAGAATGACACCAACATCATTCCGAAACCGATCCCTGTAAAACGTATTGCATTTGTAAAGACAGTTCCTACCAGAATGGATTTTGAAAAAGTTGTTTCCGAACAATAACTTTACTGGCGTCGAGTCTATGAAAAACAAATATTTTAGACAAGAGAAAATTTAAAAAAAACTCAAGCATTTCATAAACGATACGAGTTCTGATTTGAAATGAGATCGCTTGCTGTGTTACAGGTTTTGAAACGGCTGAATAGTATTCGATTGGTATTAAGCAGAAACCAAAAGGTTAAACCGAAATCCAACAACTGCAATAAAGCAAGTATCAACTCACTTGGAACCCTGCATGGCGTTGTTTGCTCAAACAAAATAAGATTAAATAACAAACATTTTGCTAAATAGCAATTGTCTTCAGGAAAAATCGCTTTGTCTACATTTTTTCACACCACGTAAATGGTGTTTTGGGTGTGGTTATTGCTGCTATTGGAATGCAATGAGGCGGGTAGACATTGTGTTAGCATAAAACAGTTGGACGAATTTCTAAATTACGAGGAAAAAATAGTTTTATTTTTTTTTATTTAATCTTATTTTGTTTGAGCAAACAACGCCATGCAGGGTTCAAAGTGAGTTTGCGAAACTTGCTTTATTGCAGTTGTTGGATTTCGGTTTAACCTTTTGGTTTCTGCTTAATTGGAAAAATGAAACTTAAGGCTTACGGCTTAGGAAACCATAAGACCTAGTTAAACACCACAAGCTGGTTGACATGAAGCGTTCCCAGAGATAAATAGTTATAGTTGTTATGTTCGACAAATTAAATCAAAATGGCATTAAAATTAATAAAAATAAAATTTCTGTATTCCTCTGGTGCTCTTGTCTTGGTTTCATCCTATTACCGAGTTTTATAAATAGCTATTTTCTCCAACGAATACAAAACCAAATCAACCACGTAATGAAAGTTCGAAGTTGGTTTAGTTAAACTTCTAGTTTTAGCGATTTTTTGGGAATTTGTATAAAAAGCAACAAAAAATGGACAGATAGCGAAATGTACCAAATACCAAAAAGAAGCTAAATGTTAAAACAAAACTGTTACATACTTTTTGTTTGTGCGTAACGTTTGTTTCTATTTCAAGTCTTACCCTTGAACAAAGGACTTGCCCTCCACGCGGTCACTGTTCCGTATCCGGAAAATTGGCCCAACGCCAATTCGATCATGAACAGGGGAATCCCGCAAAATGTCAGCATGATTAGGTATGGTATCAAAAAAGCACCTGCAAAAAATGTGGTTCGTCGGAATTTTTTTTACGAACTTGTACTGTTAAATTACAAATACCTTTTTTCACGCAGTTAATCGTTTTTTTACTTTGTAACAAGAACTGATTTTTTTAACCTCTAACGGGCGGCCTCAAAAGTTAAAACCGCTTGATGAAACTTGAGTATTTTGAGTGGAAATATGGCTTGACTTAGGTAAATCGTGTTACACGTCATTTACAACACATAACGCAAACTTAAAAAATTTTAAATGTAGCAAAAAACTTGGCATTTAGAACAGTTGAAGATGTTCTACGTCCCCCCAAAAGTAGCGTTTGAACTATGCTGACCTAATTTGCAATCTACCACTCTCAATCTCCGGTTTCCTTTAAACAGAAAACAACACGAACCTCCGCCATTTGCGTAAGCCAGATAAGGAAACCTCCAAACATTTCCTAGACCGACGCAATATCCGATACAGGAGAGGAGAAACTCCGCTTTGCTCCCCCACTGTCCTCTCTTCTTCCGGTCTTCATCTACCTGCTGGTCAATGTCGAATTTTGCAACCTACAAACAGGACAGTTAAGTCCAGCGATTCTCAAAGTCTGGTCCGACAAGCGATTGTACGCGGATCGGAAACGTCTTCTGTCTGTCTCTCCTAGTGAATGCTCTGTCGCGTGGCCACAGATGCACTCTGTGCGTTTGTGCGTTTCATGTGCAAGGTTTATTTCGTCCGTTGTGGCACCTATCGATGGAAGTTAATCGATGGAAGTTAATTTGGGTTAATTTGTAGTGGTCGAAAAAGTTGCGAAAATTTGGGACCACTGGTTTGGTCGAAGACAATCTTATTTTAAATCTAAGCCCCTCTCCCCAATACGGGGTTAATTTAAGGGTCAACATGACTGTTTCCACCAACGTTCCGCTATCAATACCTCGCGACGGTTTCCTGAATTGTCACACTTACTCTCCAATGTGACTCCCCGTCATATATCGCTATTTAATTACCGTGCAGCAGCAGCGCGTTTCAACATATATTTACTAGTTAAACCCTCCACTTCTCGCACTCTAAAACGTTGTTTCGTGCATTTTTGTCTCTACGATTTTCTTTAACTATTTTCATCAACTCAACCAATTATTGAAAGTGTGGAGTTTGCCACAAACAGAAATATCGTGTTTGTTTATTCATTTTTATCCTCATAGGACGAAACAACGCCCAAATGGCAAAGCGAGATTTCACCAGGAGCGTTTAACGGTTGCGACGGGCGATGCGTATCGGCTGCGGTTGTGCGCGAATTTTGCATGAAGCAGCAGGGGGCTTCACACCAGCACTGCAATTGGCGCCTACGTATTCCATTAAATTAGATTAAATACTATAAAATCATGAAACAATATTTGATTAATTTGAACATTTTTTTAACTTGTTGACATAATTACAAACCTTTTGAAAACCGCCAAAAATTTATTATAATAGGACAATTTGCACAATTGTCATCAGTATTTCATCATATTCAATTCATCAACTACCAGAAAACAAAACTACTTCAAACTACCTGAAATTAATCACAATAAGCCAAATAGCTTTCAAAAACAAAGTTCTAAAAGTTAAATCAGATTTAACTTTGCCGTCAGCCGCTTCAACCGAGAAAATCAATCTGTCGCCGCTTGCCGCGAGATCAAAAGCCTCACCGCTACGGTTAACCGCGTCTGGTGTGAATCCCCCTAAGCTCGCAATGAGTCCAATGACGAGATACCTGATTTATTACAGTTCCGTTGGATTGTTTTACATTTAATCATTGCGATTCTTATAGAGGTTAATAACTTCGATTTTGGTCAACCTATCGGGTTCACTTTGCCTCTGGAAACCCAAGCAAAAACCTTGCGAGCGCAGTCGCGCTAAAAATTTGTCCATCTTGGCGGATCATTTCTATCATGCCCAAAATCAACTTATGTTTTTTTGACATAAAAAACATTCAAACACTTTTTGTTTGTTATTTAAACATAAGAACATAATTGTTTCTGGAAATTACATCAGGGGTTCGAGAACTGGTAGGTGATTTCAAAGGGGTACAGACAAGCAGAAAGGTTGAGAATTACTTCCCTATGTAATTTTCTGAAAAATGAAAAGTGCTTGATCGAATGTCAAAACAACGCAAGCTCGACCAACGCAGACAAAAAATACCGGGATTTGTATTCGGAGGCCTAGGGTTCGCAACCCGAAAGAAAACATTGTCTGTTAAAATCTCATATTTGTAAAATACGTTGTGCACGTTTAGCGCATTTTTGTGCTACTGTGATGCAATGTGTTACAACAGTCTTTTTTAATTTGTGCCTTTTGAGTTTGTTTTCTGAATAATCCAATTAGCTTACTGCCTAAAATTACAGTAAAGTCGAAGAATCAAAAATAAAGTACATGTTGACCGGTGAACTAGAACGGAAACGTATCACATGACCTTTCAAATCATGACAGATTGCCAAAAAGCTGTCTACACGAAATGTCAACGGACTGGGGGTTTGTTTGCGGGGTATGTGGGGTTTGTGGGGTTTGGTTACTTAGGTCTAAGGAACTTTTTCCCCATCGATCACGAGTCTTCGTCACGATTTGTCACGCCTGGGTTGCTTGGAACTTTGCCAAGCACCCGAAACCGTTTAAGCCTGACTGTACACACATTCAAATCGCCTCGTTAAAATTTTTCAAAATTTGTTTTTAAGGGGTCAGACCACGTGACATCACAATTTGCTGACGTCATTGAGGGCGTCGACATGCTTACGTAACCACACTAAATTAGGTCAAGATTTAAAGCGTGGCTGTGCAAAAGTTTTGTGACATCACAACTGCATGACGTCACCAAGAATTGGATGGCGAAACATGCTTGCGAGGTTGCTTTTATCGCGGTCACGTCTTATAATGATGTTTAACAGTTAAAACATTGACTTTTGCACAAACCGTCCACTCACACTTTGCACGGTAATCTTATGGAATAGAATTAGAACAGATTGTAGCTGCAGTTTTAAATCATTATCGCATAAAACAGAGGCTCTATAACGTATAGGATTAATCCGAATTTAAACATATTTCTATGTGCATAGACGGCCGTCAGACCTGTAAACCAGACGTTTTAATAACATACTGTAGTTCGTGTTTACAATTTTGTAAGAATCCTTTTGCTCAGAACGGAATAGTCACAAACTGATATTGGATGGGCCAGGATGAAAAATTAGCCTATGGATTTTCCGCCGTTAAAAAAACAAGTTGCTTGTATGGATTCTCGCTCAGCCGTGCATGGTTACAGGTCTATTGTGGAAACCAATTCCCCTTTTCAGTATAACCGTGCAAAATGTGTATCCGCAAGCTTCTATTTTGAAAACCCACAACATCACGAAGAGTAAATACAAGGGAAGCCTCGTTCAACACTGATCCCTTTATATCCTGTGAGCGCCCGTCAGCGTGACGGGCGGTCTGCTCGGTTTGTGCAAAGCAAAGTCAAAATATAATGACAGAAGGCTTCGGCGCTTCCCAATATATTAGTAAACCAACACCCTTTGCCCCCTTAGCGAAGGTCAAAACGTGACCCAGATCTCAAATTTGCAAAACTGGGATTCTAAGTTTCGTGCAAAGGGAATCCACAAAGAGCTGGTTTCTCCGGTTCACCAGTCGTTTGTGAACGTTGACGAAACAAACTATGCTCACAAAAGGTCGACCGTCTAGCTACCTGCCTCATTGCTGTTCCGTTGGATCGTTTTGCAGTTAATTTATTCGATTTTCTTTCGGGTTCACTCAGCTGGAGCAATGCCGCTTAAGTTTCTTGGAAACACGAAACCTTGCGAGCGGAAGGCAATCAGTCGCGCTAAAAATTCGGCCATCTTGGCGGCCTATGCTTATCACGCCAAACATCAAATCTTTAATACATAAACAATCTGTGATTTCAAAGCGTGTTTAGAAGCTAGGAATAAATTGCAGCAGGTAGAGTATTGAATGTACGATAATTAAAATGTAAGATATGATGGGCCGTTTCGTCATTGTGTAACAACGACAGCAATGAAACAAACCTTTCGGAACAAAATGTCCAACAGAGAGCGAGTTTCACTGGTTCAACGGCCTAGGAAGAAATCTTAACAAATTTGCAAAACTAGAATTCCAAGTTTGGTGCGAACGAAAACCACAAAAATGTGGGTTTACCGGCTCAACGGTCTGCAAACAGACCTTAACAAATTTGCGAAACAGGAATTCTGAGTTTCGTGCGAACGGAACCCACAAAGAGCTGGGTTTTCTGGTTCACCGGTCCTTTGTGCACCTTGACGAAAAAGTTTGTTTATTCAAGCAAACATGGCACGCCCAGGGACATTTTAGGGGTCCGGGTCTTCATAGATGAGAATGAAGGTCAAAGATCAAAACGGGTCCTGTGTTTGTTTGTTTGTTTTGTTTTTATCCTCGGAGGTTATACTCATAATGAGTCCGCTGTCGAAATACCTGCCTTGTTGTGGTTCGTTTGGATCTTTTTTTGTTTGATTTTTTCGATTTTTAGTTGGTGGCTTCTATTTTGGGTTCGACTGGTTTGGAGCAATGTCGCCCAGGTTACCTGCTCAAGGAAACCCAAGCGACCGAGACAGGATTAGAACCCACAATCTTGCGAGTACAAGCCCGTAGCGCTATGGGCCATTATAAACCAAGGTCGTACGGTTTGTGGGATAAACAGATTGAGTACAGAAATGATAAAAGAAGTTAGGCAATTGTTTGACAAAATAAATTTTAAGTGTTTTACAAGCGCTTAAGGAAAATTAATTAAAACTTGCAAGTTTGAGAGACGGGCCACTGAATATCGTGGGAATGTTTATGTTAACAAATGCAGCTGTTACATTTTAATACAAACGTTTTAACAATCGCTGCACTAAAAATCAAGACAACGTTTAAAAGCTGTAGTTTTGACTAAAAAATAAAACGATTGAAAGAGTAGTTTGAATTTAGTTTGCACTCATACCAAGACTAGAATGTAGGGTAAAAGCCAAACGACCACAAGTAGCTTGTGGTGTTAAATTTCCTTTAGCGTCGTATTTTCTGACTGGAGTAAAAGAATACGTGATTCGGCGCTTACAGTGTTTACGTAAAACTGTGTTTTCCCACCGTACGCATTCGACCGTTAAATCCGTGACGTCACAATAACGATGACGCGTAACGGTCTTACGGCGACCTTAGGCCAGTAACCCCAATGGGGATTTCGGAAAACGAATATTATTTGAAAGAAAAACATGTTGTTTTTGCAGCGTACACCGTGACTCATCATTTTTGTTACTCACACAAAATTTCCACAGAAAAAATAACAACTGACCGGTTAAATTGGGTTCGGTGACATGCATTGAGCCCACAACAAGTTTTGTGGCCTTTAAAGCGATACTGAAGAAAGCAAATGAATTTAAGTATTTTTTACCTCAACGTTAATGTATGTAGTGATTTTGCAACGTTCTTATACTATGTATTTTGTCCATTATAAAAATGCGAGCGGATTTTGTAAACGAACGTGACCCCTGCATTTGCTTTTGTGTTGTTGCAATGACATTGTAGAACTTTTTTTAGATGTTTAAGCCGTTCTTATTTCAACAATCGCGTTTTTAAAATATGTTTGCTGCATTGGTGGAATTGAAAATCGGGGAAAATTGAATGCTTCCTTTTTAGTTTTCCATCTTTTTAGTTTTATTTCGCGCGTATGAATGATTTGATTGCACAAATGCGTATGTGGTTTACGCAACATGGCCTGTATTCTTACAAAGGTGTGGGTCTTATCCCGTCCTACCCGGCGGGTCAAGAAAAGTCAAGAAAATCACTCACTGATTGGAATCGTTAAGCACTTATCACTAATAAACCAATCTGGAGAGTCGCAATAAAGTTAGAAGAATACACGTGAAAACCTGCCACGCTATTCAACAAACACCACAGGGGAAACTCTACCAACGTTATCTAGAGAAAATTCCGCCTTGTTCAACCGGCGACGTCCTATTTAAGTAGGTTAATTTTTTTACCGCGTATGCCTGCGCGATCCAAGCGGTCACCATCCGGTATAACGCCAGAAAAGAAGGACAAAATACTTGCAAACAATTACTCGTGTCAAGTAGCTCGTCTTTCGGCGGACTCATTATAAGCGCAACTTAATGACGCACGCCGGTCTAGTTAAAAACATTTTTCACTCCTTATCTGATATTGAATATAAGTCACATGCAACGGGACGAGACGATATTTGACAACAATTACTTCATATGACTTAATTTTTGTTCCAAACGCATGCCAAACAAAATCTGTTTTAACGCTGCAGCGCCTATTGCTTTTGTATTTTTTTCTAAATAAATCACCTCTTGTATGAATATTACGTGCAGAGTTTGAAATATAATGCTTTGACTTTATTGCTTTATTACATAGATCAGGGGTGGCCAAGTTTCAAACGCACGGGATCGACAAGAATTTTTTTAACAATGCGCGATCGACTGGTCGGCAATAAAGTCACATTTATACCGAGAAGTAATCGACCTAGAAAGATTTGTACTGTTGCGGCCGGTTTGTTTTAATGTGTATGGCAAGAGTCATCAAAGCACATACGTAACCAACCGTTTGATTGATATTTTTCTACCCCCAAGTATTTGGATTGAAAAATACCATTGTCATAATTCCCGTGACGCCAACACAAAATCTGACGCGATCAACCAGTCGAGACTAGAAGATCGACCGGTCGATCGCGATCGACGTGTTGGCCACCCCTGACATAGATCATCCAATATAAAACATTAGTTCCCTTTTAAAACTATGGTTAGTATTAAATTTTAAGTTTGGGTCATTTTGCAAACCATCTTTGCTTGATAAGTGATAACTACAACTCTAGGATGCAACCATAATAAGTAAAAGCAAAAACACTTACTTTTTCGCTCATTGTAGTTCCAAAGTGATTTGAGATCAAAGCAAAAATCTCGAAGCCTACAAACCCCGCTTGCAACAGACGCCCCATTTATACACCCCCGGACCCAGTAACCCCATTTTTTCACGACGAACCTGTGACGTAAGGCATTTCGCTGCGACCACGCAGGCGTCACAAATAAAGAAAAGAGCGTGTTCGTTTGGGCGTATCTAACAAAAAAAGGAAAATAACAGGTGCCATCATTAGAAAATAAAGAGTGTTTCAAGGTGTGCAATGCGTTGTATGTGTAACATATCAGTTTAACATTATAAAACCAACTACTGTAGCTGCAAGTCGTATTAGACGACATAACCCACTGTTGTGAGTTTGCTAATTCAGTAAGCAGCTTAGGTTGGTACATGAAACCACTAAAACTAGTCGACTTACAGTAAAATTTAAACAATCGTATAAGCATTCAAAATATAAACGCGTCTTCATTTTAGTTGATAAATATATGGCAACCTCACACGTTAACAAGTTGTATTTATTGACAGTACTGTAACATAATTTCCCCCATTTTAAAGTTTCTGTCGCACACATAGCCTAATTGCTGAACCTTGCCGACTTGTTTAAAGGGGGTTGCTCAATAAAACACAGTATGGAAAGTTGGACGAATTCTGCAAAGCGAAATGCACAGTTTATAGTCAACAGTAACTTCGTACACGGCGTCAACGATTTAACTATTTTAGTACCAGCTGAAAGTCCCCGAAACACACCGCACCGGTGATGCAAATCCTAGTCAAACCGCCACCTGGGCACCAGAACGCAGCAGCTTATAACAAACTCAGCAGCAAAAACGTTTCGCCGAACAGATTGCGAATCATATACGTCAAGCAGGTGGTGTAAACACGGAATGGAATGCCGAGTGCACAGTTAATTTTGCAACGCTGTTTGCACAAGTATTGCAACATCTATTGCTTTAGCATGAGCTAATGTTATATTTCCGTAAGCACGTTAGGTCATTGTAATGTTGGTCCAGTTATCTTATGTGGGAACATATTTCATCTTTGTATTTTTAAGTTTGCTGAAACGTTTTATCGGCAAAGTGACAACTCATATCCGGCAAAGGCAGTTAGGGGACCCACCACTAATGTAAACAGCAGAATAAATCATATGCGTTCAACAGTGGGAAATACATAAAAATGCATTGGTCATGCGCCGCTGAACTAAAAAGTAATTTCCGTTCACATGCATGGCTTTCGTCCTCGCTGTCCAGGTTGTGTCGGGGCGTTGCGCAAGAGTTGAAGACAGTCTGAAACTATAAAACCAACTAAGATATTATTGCAGGTGAAAAAGGGTATTATGTTGCAATAGCGCGCTAGAAGAAGTGTATTTTTGGTTATAAAATGTGGTGTATTGTAATCTATGCAAGTTGGGAGTTGAGAATTGAATGAAAAATTCCTTTGTTGCTGTTTCACCGATATTTTTACCCAGAAAATCTGTTTAGCCAGATTAAAGTCAAGCAAGTTACAAACCTTCATAATGTTTTTTTCCAGCAAGCTACAATAAGAGTTGTAACAATAAGCGATAACCAATGTTCAGAATCTGAGGTCCGTTCAGTTGATGGGATTTCTTTGCCCACAGAATGTTCGTTATATTGCTCGAAGAGCCCTTGGTCGCGCTATCACTGACTAACCATTTGCAATTGCTCTAGTGTGGAGCCAAGGGACGCCTCGCTGGCGCCTTTCAGCAATGCCCTTTCCTATGTCTGAAATTCCCGAATATTGTGAGTCACATTGGGCGCTCGGTAATAAATTACCTCTTGCAGTTCCGAACGCAATTGTTCCACAATCACATCATCAGCTCTGACATAAAAGAGATACATCAGCGTACTCGAGGAAACGAGGATCTTTGTGGCTGCCCGGTATTTCCAGAAGGTTTGAAAACAGGTCCTTAGCTGGGTGACCGTCGAAAAGGCTGCCCCACGAATTCCAGCCGAGGCTCGCGTGATTAAGCATCCTCTAACGGTGACAGGACTGTACACCCCGGCTTTCCCACCGCGGCTACCTCGTCGACCTCTAGACATAGAAGGGATTTACATAACGGTTGAAAAAACCCAGGTAAACAGCAGTCTTGTTTAATGTGAGTCGGGATATTTTTTCAAATATTTGGCCCTGTTAACCCTTCACATCGATTGTCATTAGTGTGAGTCAACATGCATGTTTTGAAATTTCCAGTCCTAATAAATCTTTTTTCACAAACAACAAATTCAAAATACAGTTTTATGCCAGTGCAATAGTGACGTCGCAACCGTGTTAAATTTTTATTCTTTTGGATTAAGTTATCCCAACCTGATGTCTTGCGCTTTTGCTAACCAACAAATTGAACTTCGGTTGCCAATGTGGGACTTCCCCTAACTTTCATGCATGAGCGATCACATCAAGTGGCTGTTGTATCAGCAAAACGATATTTTAAACTTTTTTGTAAGTAGCGCACTGTTTTTACGTTTTAGCATTGCCTTGATTTGTGCGTAGTTGCATTACAGTGTCAACCATGCGAACAATAATCTGCTGGAGAAAATATTCCAACGGTTTTCAAAATGGAAATCATTGACGAATTTCCAAGAAACATCATTCATGTATCTCATGTTCATCATCTTGATCAAATTTTTACGATAGCTTCCTGTGATGAGGAAGTCCAACATGTTTTCTGCGAAAGGAGCAAACTTGGGATTTTTCAAATACCAAAGAAGTTTTTAAGTTTACTTGTGTACTTTTTAAACCATGAATTCGGATTGGAGGAAAAGGACAGCTTTGAAGTTATGGTACAAGGTATAAACAACATAATAAACGGAATACAAGTTTGTGATGGAGTTGCTATTGGGTGGCTTAACAATGACATTCTGCTATTTGATGAGAAACTGCTGTCAGATCTTAGTAAACTAAGGTGGAGAGAAAATGTACTTTCATATGCTGTCAAAAAAATTGTTGTACCTATCGAGATCATCATGCAAATAGAGTTTATTAGAGTGTTTATACCAGAAAAGTCATTGGGAAAGGAATTATATGTTTCACTTTTTGGACTTGAAGCTTTGCAAAACTGTTA
This sequence comes from Phallusia fumigata, assembly GCA_008931825.1. NCBI lineage: Eukaryota > Metazoa > Chordata > Ascidiacea > Phlebobranchia > Ascidiidae > Phallusia > Phallusia fumigata. Next base: position 16,054 of record QXVZ01007897.1, read on the forward strand.
CACAATTGTGATGTTTTTCTTGAAAAGTGGACAAATTTGGTATGAATTTTTGGAAGAGTTTAAAAAGCTGAAGTTCCTGTTTTCAGTCCAGGAAGAATGCCTAGATGCTGCATGTCATGGCGATGATATGTTGTTATCTGTAAAAACTAGAAGCAGAAAAATAATGACATTTTACCCAAAACTTGATGAGTTTGATGTTAAAATCAGTTGGATGACATCAAGTGAAAATTGTCAAAACATTTGCTCTGAGGGTGACCTTGATTGCAAAAAAGGACTATCTGCAAAAAAGTGTTATATTGTGGCAGAGTTGGTAAAAAATTGTTTTGATACAAATGAAGTAAATTTATGGAATGTTCTGCAGGAAATTGAAAAATTGCAGATGCAACAAACATTTTTAGATGATTTAAGCCCTGAGACTAACTTAAAGCTAAAAGTTAACAAAGATCTAGCTGAAATTTCTTTAAAAACTGTAACTGTTTTTTCGTCGAAGATTTTGAAAGACAAAATCCATGTAACACTGGAAGATGGCATTGAGTTTTGCATTTTTGTGCTTGTCTGTTCAAATGTAAGAAGTTCGAAAACTTTTGCATCTCGCACTCGGACTATATGCGTAACCTTACAAGAATATTTTCATTTTGACCATGCATGTTGCTATCTCAAACAGGGTGAAAACCTTGTCTATCTCGGCACGTTGGAAATTTCCTTTTGGACCTGTTTAAAAATGCCAAAACAGATGTCAAATGCCATTTCATTGCCCTTCCGCACACAAATGTATTTTCGTGGTGATAAAAGTCACACTATCAAAGACATTTTAGAGTATGTAAGTGGAAAACAAGTCAGTAATGGAGCTTCTGGCTTGGTCATGACTTTAACAAAACATAGTGTGCACATTCACATAAGTTTGCAAAAAGATTTGCATGTTGTCAAAATTGACTGTTCTGAAAAAGTTGTTTTGGTAAAACTGTGTTATGATTTGTTGAAAAAAATTTTTGAAGATGTGAAAACTAACAAAATTCATGTTGAAAGTTTCGGAAAATCTTCATTTTTTCATTGGTAATGTAAATTTCAACTGTACATGTTGTGTTTGCTTTTATAGTTTCAAAACCTCCAAAAGTTTTTTGTGTTTATGTTGTGAAAGCATGCTTGTGTTATTTGTGTAGTAATTTGACCTTTGAAATTATTTTTACTATCTGTAAAAAATACAGTGTACAATACACAAAAAGTTGTTACAATCTTGCAACTTTTAAATACTTCTTGAAACTTAAACAAGTTATTTGTGGCCCATCCAGGATAACCATTGAAACAAGGAGTATGAAATACATGCAATTACCCATACCTGGTTTGTGAGAATGCAATTGAAATCGTATGGACTAAACAAAATTAGGGTCACTTCAATTGGAATTCTCTTTTTGGAGCTTGACAAAATTATGGGGTCCCTTCCTGAAGGGGACACATATTGTTTTCACTCTGTTTTTTTTCTACCCAGAGCTTGTCCATAAAATTTTGCCATGAATTATTTGGTGGATTTGGATAAACTTTCACAACTGGCAGATATTATCATGGATGCCATGTGTTTCAATAGACCCCATAGTCCCATTGGTTATCATACTGAACCCAAAAGAGTTAAGAGTTTTGCATGCCTGCAAACACCACAAATGAAAAGTGTCTGTGATTAAACGCTTACAGAAGTATAAGCATAGGCGCCGACTGTCGGGGAACGAATGTAAACATGTTTGTTACGGTCGGCAACGCTCCGCTGTAAATTTAATATTTCTTTCCCGCAAGAGCGGATATTGCATCACAGGCTCACTATGACGTCACTTTTTCTTTTTCTCCCTCAAGTTTTGTGGTTTCTCATGCGAACAATTACCTGGTTGGGAGACAATACCCGCGTTTGAGCTCCATGGCGTTTGTTACGAATGGTATAAAGTTCAAAAGAATTTCCTAACAGTAAATAACGCATGACGAACGTCGGTCAAATTCTCGGGTATGCGGCATACCCGGGATTTTCACCCGGGTATGCCAGGCATACCCGACATACCCATGCTCGGCGCCTATGGGTATAAGTGAAGTTAGGTTAGATGGAGTACGAACCACCTTTCAGTTGAATGTAAGTTCAAGTTCAGTCGGGGGTTATGAAATTTTAATAGATTTTAGATGCCATTGTGGTGTATCGATTGCTACATTTTATTGAACAGCCCCAGCGGTTACCCCACTAGCCCCCTTAAATAAGTTAAATTACTAATTTGGACAGTTTGTATAACAGCCATTGCAGTGTATTGGTTTCTTTGTGTGACCCCATAGCCTCAGTAGTTACCCCACCAGGCCCCTAAAATGGGTCAAATTACGAAACAATGCTCAAATTAGATGAAATTTGGACTATTTTTCTAACATCCCATCGTGGTGCAATAATTGCCTTGTTTTACCTTGGAGAAACAGCTGTTATCCTACTAGCCCCCTAAAATGGTTAGAATTTGTAAACAATGTCCAAATTGGATGACATTGAGATACTTTGTGCAACATGCAATTGCAGTATATTGATTTCTTTGTTTGACCCCATAGCCCCAGCAATTACCCCACTAGCCCTCTAAAGTAGATAAAATTACCAAACAATGTTTGAATTAGGTCAAATCTGGACAGTTTGTCTAACATGCTATGGTGGTGCATTAATTGCTGTATTTTACCCCAGAGCCCCAGCATTTACCCCTCTGGCTCCCTAAAATGGATAAAATTATTTAACTATGTCCTAGCTGGATGTAACTTGGACAGTTTATAGAACATGTCTTTGTGCTGTACTGAGGGTGTGGTGAACTGGGTAATAGCGCATGTAGAATGTCTGAATGTGGTAAGCCATCCTAGTTTTTGTCTGATTTAGCACAGTTTGTGCTTCAATAACAAATTTACATGTTAAATATTTTCTGATCATAAAACCTGTAATTATAAAGACAGCCTAGATTTTTATTGCAACCATAAATTTTGTGTCAAAAGTTTTGAAAACAACAGTGAGTCAGCAAATATCACTAAAAATCAGCATATCTTTGACATCAAATCAAAACATAAACATTTTTGAAATGTGTTTTTATGCAAAGTGCAAAAAAATATCAAGAAAAACTTTGACCCAAAACGGCTGCACAATTTCTGTCATGCTTCAACGAGTTGTTTTTAAGTAAAGAAATTTTGTCATCAAACTTTATTCGTCTTTTCTTTGTAGTCTTTTTTCGCAGTGGTGGTGTTGTATATTTGAGCCGCTGTTTAGCAGATTTTGTGTTCATAATGGGTGACGATTTCCGACGCTTTGATGACTGTTGTTTCTAAAGAAAAAAACAGTTAATTTTGACACATTTGTGCAGAGAACCAATTTCATTGTTACAAGAATTTCAACATACTATTTTTGGTGTTCTTTTTCTTTTGTTTGGAAACAACTCTTTAAAAGTTTCTTCCTCATGTGACGTTTTCTTCGTGATTTCATTAATTTTGTTTTGCAAGTGGGATATTCTATAACCTGAAACATGTGATATAACTTTGGACAATTTAAAAAAAGTAAGCAAAAAGTAAGATGATTTTAACAACAACCCAGATTTTGTGATTGCACAAATCCATCCAAGGTGGCAAAATTAAATGTAACTTTAATGTTTTCGAGGTACATTCTAGTAATAGGTTTGCGATTTAACTGTGTTTTGTCTCAAATTTAAATTTTTTGATAAATTTAAAATTTTGAAAATTTTTGATAAATTTGTTTTTTATTTTGAGAGTTTTTTTAGGAGTTTATTTTGTTTAAATCAAACATATCCACAGGATTAGTGCAATACACCTTAAGTTTTTAGGAGAGCAAGATGGGATTAAAATCAACACTTCTTAACTATGGTGGCAGCTATGGTAGCATTTTAGTGTTTGTGCTACTGAAACAGCTACCTGAAAAGGGTTGAACAACTGATGATTAATAAAGCCATCCGGCTTACCGGTGTACATATTTAAACTTTTTCCATTTTCATCACTTTGTGAGCATTAAAAAACTAAAAAGGTTTTAAAAAACCACCGTTCAAACATACGTCTTTCTGTACTGTTTAATTTTTCTGTTTTCAACTTGTTTTGGATTCTAATTTCCTCTTTCCTTTTTTCTTCTTGCCTTCTTCGTTGTGCGACTTTCTCAATATGACTGGGATATAAAAATGTTCAAAGTTAGTTGGTGAAGGCTTATATAAATCAGACAATTTTTTTGTAGAAATAATTTGTGGAGAACTGCATATTTTATAAAGGCAACTGAGAAGGTCTGATTATCCGGACATAATTAACATTCATTTTGTTTAATAATGCATTTTTGACATTTTTAGTAAACCAGTTTCTCAAAAATATCATAGCTAGGCTACTGAACTAAACCCATGTGACATAAGCATAAAAAGCCAACACAAATTTTTCATCTTGTTTCCAGTTCAATGCACAGTCATAAAACATAACTGACTAGACCAGTGGTTGGCAAACTGTGGACCACATAGTACTTTTAGTGGGTCAAATGTTAAGAGACATTTCAAATACAATTTTATGGAACAAACTTGCCTCAGTTATCTCGTATTTTAGCATGTACAGAATGGTGCTATTCGGGCCTTTGTAAAAACAGTATGCCGACCACTGGAATAGACCATCATGGTCTAAATGGGGGCCTGCTTTTCTTATTCTGTGTGGCTAGTGTAAAAATTTATAAAAGCCATGACATTTTTATAAATTTGAGATTACCTTGGTCAATGGTCAGTAAAGTAAACAAGGGAATAGTCTGGAAATTATCACAAGTGTGCCAGTAACAGAAATTCTGTGAAGTTTGCAGTTTTTAGATATTATTAATATGTGTAATTTGCAAATCTTAATATTAATGCAGATAATCCCTAAAGAATCCTGAGTTGGACAAACAAACATTGTGTTTTAAAGAATAAAATTCTCACTTACTTTCTTTCACTTGCAAACCAATCCAAAATTGATTTTCTGCTGCAACCAATTTGCAACATTAAATCAGTGACATCATCTCTGTAAAATATTGTTGCTTTTGTTTTTTTATTTATCATTACCTGTCAAAAATTGTGAAAGTTTTACTCACTCAGAAGGATGTAGATTTTTATTCAACGACTCACTGAGCCACATTAGCTGTGTTGGAAGAAAACATTTTTGGTGTTTTCGACGTAGTTTTGTTCCAGAAAGGAATTCTTCAAATTTTTTTTCACCCTGAAAAGAGCATAAATTGACAATGGAATCGTGAATTGCATTGGAGCAATAGATATCAAATCCTAAGTACAGTTTTTTTAATGACATCACAAATAATTTGGCCTGTGACAGCAGTCAAAGGTGACTGTGAGCCTGTAAACTTGGTCTTTCACTTAACCCGAAAATACACAAACTGTCCAAACAGCACTATAGAATGTCAAATCTTTCCAATACTGAACTATTTAAACCTGTTTAATGGACACAAAAAACAAGTAAAACAAAGAATTTTAACTGATGAACTTCAGAATTGTGTTGGTATTAGTCTATAATTTTGAAAATAGTTTTTTGATAGATTAATCAGTAACATAATGTGAAATATTTGGGTCAAAAAATATATTTTCAATGCTATGACATCGTTCGAAATAGTGCTACAATACAGTGACTATATTAAAACAACAGATTCATTGGTAATGCAAGTGATCTTATTACTTCATATACAACCGGTAATACATTTAGATGGGGCAAAATTATTGCTTGTAATGCTAAGAGCTAGTGATATATTGGGTTACGGTCTGGGCACTAGAAAAGAAAGGTACCAAGCAAATCAGTGTTAATAAATGATTGTCTGCAGTATTTTTCGTCAAATACAATATTAAGTGCACCAAGGCACCTGCAGTTTTTAAACTCTTTATTACAAACAAGGGTCCAGAGCTGGCAATACTGCTTTTTGAAGCTTAACAAAATGATGAACGGTGCGGAACTTATGATACAATAGGTCAGGGCTTCTCAAACTGTGGGTCGCGAAAAATAATTTTGGGGTCGCATGTGTTAATATGTCATTGTCACAATAATGGTATACGTGCGTATTAAATCGTTTTCTCGGCCGGTTTCGTCATCGTTAAGTTGTTATGCCTTTGCCCTGGATAGCTTGGCTATTACTCTCTGTACTATGCCATTGATATTGTTAAAGTAGTTATGACATGTTCTTCGTCCTGCTTTGTCTTGTATCAAGCTACGAATGGATGACTTATGCAAAAATCACCAAGCGCATCCAACCCATTAGACGTGCTTCATAAATTTCATAAATCAAATTTTTTTTTGTAATTGGTTATTCGTTTCACTGAATACATTCGCTGTTCACAAAAATTCCACTTGAGATTTGCAATGGGACGTTTATTTTTAATGGACATTTATTGTTTAAACATCATTCATGTGTATAGGCTATACCCATCAAGGGGTCACGTAGAAATTTCTTTTCTAAAATGGGGTCGCAGAGCAAGAAAGTTTGAGAAGCCCTGCAATAGGTGAATGTACTATAAAAGAGCAATTTTCATGTCACAAATTACCATTAGATGCTTGGTGCCCAGCCAAACAAACATATAGCCAAAAATTTAATTTTACAACTAACATCACCAGCATAGGCGTCGATTTAGGGGTGACCAGGGTGACATGTCACCCCTCACAAAAAACTAGGGGTGACAACATATGTATTTCACCCCTGGTTTTCGTTTAAATAATGTCGGAAAAGCAACATAGGCACATACATTACTATGCGTTAAACTAGTATAAACCGGTTGTTTGTACTATTCACCGTCACAATCACGACAAACACCAGTGTTTCGTGGTTTGTTACACAATACAACAGCTGTTGCAGCACAACAGTAAGAATCGGCATTGTTACGTAACAGCAAATTTTAAATGAACAATGTAGAAATTGAGGTGCGTTTTGTGCTTGAATCACCTTGCAACTCCTCAGTGAAAACGTGTTATATATCACGTTTATTCGGAACAAAAATACAATGGTTATTACTTAGATCGCGAGGTTTGTACATAACGTCGTACATACTGATACAGCTATATACCAGAGATAGCAGAAGTGATCAGAAGCAACTGCAATATTTGATGCAACGCTTTATCAAAGTGATTTTATTTACGTGTGTTAAGCTACAACAAAGCAGTATGCAAGAGCAGCAACGTAGATTCAAAACTAAACGACCTACAGACCTTGTAGCTACATTTGACCGAACACAAATTTTCATGCATATGGCGAGCCACAATGCATTCGTAACTTTGGATAGTCTTATAAGAGTATCATCGTTTTACAACGTGTTCAGGCCCAAGCGACTTAACGCGTAAATACCTGTACCACAGCACTAACTTTGTTTTGTTCCCATGTGTGCCTCAACCGCATATTAATGTAGTTTGATCGCCAGTGTACCAGTTCAGTTGGGCTTGTAGTAAATAACCTACCAAGGAAGTGTTATAGTAGCTGTAACGTGTGTTGGGATAACGCAAACCCTTGCTGTTGGACACGTTTGTCGGTGTAAAAACAAGCGGAATTCGCATCAATTACCTTGCAGAAAAGCTGCATTTAATGAGTTTTTGCGTTTCCACAAGCATCTCATTACGTCAACATGCTTTGTGGCGGAATTGCTGCTGCGTGTTTTTAAAACCAATTGTCACCCCTAATGTTTTACAAAACGTTAAAAAATCGACGCCTATGATCACCAGTACCTTGCTTTTTGCTGCCTCTGCCAGGTCAATCCAAAGGCAAAGATAGGGAAAATATGACATCGCACAACTGATCTGCAAATCCAAACCTTCAATTCTGCAAGCAAAATCAAGTTTTATTAACTGAAGTATACTTCACAGACAAAAATAAGAACAAATCAATATAATACTCTATAGACGTTTTAGGCCTATGATGGGTTTGTGCGTTTTTGAATATTTGTTGGTGACACTATCAAATATCACCGGAATGGTTTATAAACATAACCACCAACAAGCAACCTGTTGAACTGTTTTTAGTTAGAGGGCTGTAGCATCTTCAATTAATTTTATGCCACTGAGTTCAAAAAGAAGTTTGAGTAACGACTCTGTTAACTTAGTGGCTGAGATAATGTAATAGCATTTCTCTCATATAAATACACAGATTGGTTAATTCAATGTTATTAAAAATGGTTTAACAACATGTTGAGAACACTATGCTAAAACTTCCACTGATGTGGCAACAAATTAGGAAAGATTTTAAACAGTACAGTTTCATCCCAGATTGGAATGTTAAATTTTTGCGCCAAGGACTTATTTTCCAAAAAATTTTTTG
>QXVZ01007898.1:0-11551 GCA_008931825.1 Phallusia fumigata
ACGCGAGGTGATTATTTATGATATATTTAAGTAATTTACGAGTTTATATTCCAATACATTGTTTAGGCCAAATTAAGCGACCTCTGTATTTTTTTATCATTAAGTTCAGTACAACTTTAGTAACTGCAGGCACGGGCTATAGAGTCTTTACATGTTGTAACGATTAACCTACTAGTAATCGAAACATAAAGCAGTTACGTCATCAACACGCAAAGGTAATGACATTTTGACATAACTTGTAAACTGGCACTCTGCGTTTGAAAGGTTGCTGGCACCTGGTGTTAGGATTACGATGGTCGGGTATGGTGGCAGACGTTTGTAAATGAAGTTTTCAATTTGTTTGTTTCATTTTTATCTTCGGCGGTCGAAACAACGCCTGAATGCGTTATGCTCCCCCCGAGTCCACCGTCGAGCTACCTGCCTCATTGTAGTTCCGTTGGGTTTTGGTTTTATTTTTTCGATGTTTTGGAGTTGGTGACTTCAATTTGGGTCAACTTTTGCAGCAATGTCGTTTAAGTTTGTTGTTCAGGGTAACGATTTTTTCACAAAAACTTACATCTCATATCACCGTTTTGGGAAAAAATGTTTAATGTCACATCAGAAAAGTGTGACGTCATAACGCCCCGAGCATGTAAAAATGGTTGCGTTAAATAAAATCCAGCAAAAGGCCAGCTTTTATGGTAGGGAATAAAATTCCGACATGCCTTGAAATATCTAACAACGTCACTCGATAATTTGCTTCTTAGGCCAAGGCAGCCGGGTTAAGCAACTTGGTGCAAACATCCAACAACAACTCACCACCAGGAAGCGCCCTCCAGCGGGTGCTGTTGACGTCACACCTCGGGGAAGCACCGGCGTTGAGGCAAGGATATGATTTCTATATTATATAAATTTTTTATGATCATTTTCTAGATGTACCCAGGAAAGGCTGTGGGTAATGATATTTGTACTGGCTTGTAACTTTTTATTGAAACTATTTAAAACTGTGAATTGTGCACCTAACCAATAAACTTTTTTTTAATTGTACAAACTGCTTAAAATCTTCAACATAAACGTTCAAAATTGTTTTTTTAGAAGCAGAAATAAAATGAAGAACTTGACACACAATATAAAACTAGTTTAAAAACGTCCAACGATTTTATTCTAAAAATTATGATACAATTTTTTGTTTTAAGAGGTTGGATTTATCGGATGAGGAGGAAGAGGACTCGTTTGCAGTGTCGTCACTAGAGGACGCCAAAGATAGTCCAGGTATAATTTGGTGGAGCGCTTTGCGAATGGTCTGAGGCGTTCGATCCATATACAAATAACTTAAAAATGGGATTCGTACTCGGGAGGTTCCGGGTTCGAACCCCGTGTGAAAGTGAGACCTAAACCAGGTAGATTATGAAGGCAAAGTTGGAGTGGGTTGGCAATTTCCAGCAAAGTGCCAAAGTTTACAAGAATAATGATCCCACAAAGTCACATTTAAACAAAAAATATTTTACGTCTCCTAATCCGGATTTTCACTTCGCAATCGCAAATTTGTAAAGTGGATCTTCGCCTAATCCGGATGAATTTCCCAGTCCTATCAAACCCGGAGTAGCACAGGTTTATTGTATCTTCATTTGCTCCTGGCTTCGGCAACCTTTTAAACGCAGCGTGCCAGTTTACAAATTATGTCCAAATCCTAATGACTCCGCGTGTCATTTTAATCACATCATTGCTTCATGTTTCTGCGTTGAATCTGGTTTACACGAGCTCTCTGTAGCTGCTTGTTGCAATTACACTGCACTTATCGTTACAAATCAACGAGGTCGTTCGAATTGGCTACAAAATGTGTTAGAACATGAACTTGTTAATTACTTTGCGTTTGCGCGATCCTCCTAAAAATCAGCTCTGCAGTATCATGAAGCTTTATTTGCAGGCGTTCGTCCCGGCAGCTCGAGAGTGCCCACTACCGGCGGTGCTGGAGCGTCAACTTCGACCAGTGTGTGGGGTTCAGGCAAGTCGAGCAGCCACTTACCTCCCCCATCTTAACTACCAGTGATTCTTTAAAGTGGCCAAATGGACCACTAGCGTTTTAAGTGATCTTTAAGGAGTTTTGTGACATTTGGCAATTCCAAAATTTGTATCTGTAAAAAATTAGGCAGTTCTGAAAATTACATGACGCCTAAGGTGCAAATTTAAAGCTTAAAAGCGAAAATAAAATGGTTTTGGGCTTTAAAAAAGCGAAAACCGGTTATAAAACATAAAAACAGCTGTTGAAAATGATAACTACGTTTACTTCGCTTTTTTCAGTCTTAACTAAACTGTCACTGTTGCAGGTAAACGTCCTGGTGATCAGACGAAAGATTATGACTCGGATTTTGAGGATCTTGAGTTGGACGAACTTCTAGCATGATTTTTATGCAACAACATTTATATAGATTTCTGTATTTTTATCGTAGCGCATAAACTCTTGACTCTATGGAATAAATTTCATAATTTGTTTATGTGCTGTTCTACTCTAAAGAGGTCGCTGTATACCTTGCTCTGTCGCATTTGATTTCCGTAAATCTAACTAGATTAAGAATTTAATACCTGCCGTGTCCTTCGGTTGACCTTGAAATCATGTTTTAAAGCAATTATGACGTAAATAATCTGATTTACATTTTCCATTTTTAATTCACTTAAGGGACAAAAGCAGGCGTTAGCAGCAGTTACAAAATCATTTAAGGTCGTTGGTGTTTTCCAAATGAGCTTGAGTTTTTAAATAACCAAATACTTAAGGCCAGCTCTCTTACCGAGGTAAACTATAAAGAGCTAAATGCAGTAGGAATTAACAAAGCAACCAAGAAAGTTATTTTGAGCATTTACTAATAAACGTTGTTTTTATCTGGACGTATTTTCAACCGTGAGGTTTTTCAGTCGTTTCCTGTTTCTGTGCCGTCAGTGAAATGTTTTATCTGATTGATTGCGTTTTTATGGACAGAGACGAAATTTGATATGATACAAAGTATCAAATCCTTATGTGAAAAGTTGAAAACATTAATCGTAATTGTTGAACTTATGTGTGCAGTCGGGGTTTAGCAGGGTATATTACCTTATTCTATTTGTGGATAATGTTTTTTAAACAGTTGAACATGATCTTAACAATTTTTACTACTTTTTCAGGTTAAAAATTTACAGATTTTTTGTTGAAAATTTTCTTCAAGACAAAAACTGTGTTATATCACAACCTTAAGTGTTGAAATATGTCCACGCAACCCGCAAATATGTTTCCCACGGTATCTATGACGTTAGCAGACATCAATACGTCACACCTACATGACGAAACAACCTCACACTACGTAGCAACGAAAAAGCTATACGTGATTGTGGCTGAGTGGACGTCGATGGCAATTATCCTTGTATCTGCTTCATACATCTCTACCGCCACCATGGTGTACTTGGTCACCAACAGAGGGGTAAGTATCTTGGTCACCAATCGACTCTGTACCCTTTGTGGAATTTCACTACTGCTCAAATCTATCTGGCCGCTCCTGGAACTGGTGCCGTCCCAGAAAACCGATCAACTCTGCAACATCAGCCTGAAACTAGGGATCGTGTTGTTTTCTATCAACCGAGGGAGCCTGTACATGGCTCTGTGGGTTCGGCAGAGGTCTGTTTACCGAACCCTGAGCATTCCCGGGGATTGGGTGTTGTGGTCGCATCGCACAAGCAAACTGGTGTTTTGCGGAATTTTAATCTTCCCGCTGTTGATCATAGTGTTCGGGACCCTGACCACAAGCCAGATGGTGTACGATGGTTGCAGGCCAGAGGTAAGTGTAGGGCAGTGTAGTTAAACCATAGAGGCACAAGGTTAAAATGGACATTCGGTTTTAAATGAGTAAAGTAAATCTGTTTAAAATTTGTTATCGCCATGTAATAATTCGGTTTACATCAAGAAATTTGTTTAAAATGAGTAACATGCAGCAGACAGCAGTGCTTGCGATTCGCTGAGCCTGGGCTTAGTTGGTAGAGCGCCATCCCCGGATGTCGTGGGTTCGAATCGCACCGCAGGCAAGATTTTCTGAATGGATATGCTTGGAAGGCCCACTATGATTTGGTACAGCATACAGTGTTTAAATTGCACTCCCAACTAATTTNAAATCATGTTTTAAAGCAATTATGACGTAAATAATCCGGTTTACGGTTTCCATTTTTAATTCATTTACGGGACAAAAGAAGGCGTAAGCAGCAGTTACAAAATCATTTAAGGTCGTTGGTGTTTTCCAAATGAGCTTGAGTTTTTAAATAACCAAATACTTAAGGCCAGCTCTCTTGCCAAGGTAAACTATAAAGGCTAAATGCAGTAGGAACTAACAAAGCAACCAAGTAGGTTATTTTGAGCATTTACTAATAAACGTTGTTTTTATCTGGACGCATTTTCAACCGTGAAGTTTTTCAGTCGTTTACTGATTCTGTGCCGTCAGTGAAATGTTTCTTTTAACTGATTACGATTTTATGGACAGAGACGAAATTTGATATGATACAAAGTATCAAATCCTTATGTGAAAAGTTGAAAATATTAATCGTAATTGTTGAACTTATGTGTGCAGTCGGGGTTTAGCAGGGTGTATTACCTTATTCTATTTGTGGATAATGTTTTTTGAAACAGTTGAACATGATCTTAACAATTTTTACTACTTTTTCAGGTTAAAAATTTACAGATTTTTTGTTGAAAATTTTCTTCAAGACAAAAACTGTGTTATATCACAACCTTAGTTGTTGAAATATGTCCACGCAACCCGAAAATATGTTTCCCACGGTATCTACGACGTTAGCACATATAAATACGTCACAACTACGTGACGAAACAACCCCACACTACGTAGCAACGAAAAAGCTATACGTGGTTGTGGCTGAGTGGACGTCGATGGCAATTATCCTTGTATCTGCTTCTTACATCTCTACCGCCACCGTGGTGTACTTGGTCACCAAGAGAGGGGGCAGCATCTCGGTCACCAATCGACTTTGTACCCTTTGTGGAGTTTCACTGCTGCTCAAATCTATCTGGCCGCTCCTGGAACTGGTGCCGTCCCAGAAAACCGATCAACTCTGCAACATCAGCCTGAAACTAGGAATCGTGTTGTTTTCTATCAACCGAGGAAGCCTGTACATGGCCCTATGGGTTCGGCAGAGGTCTGTTTACCGAACCCTGAGCATTCCCGGGGATTGGGTGTTGTGGTCGCATCGCACAAGCAAACTGGTGTTTTGCGGAATTTTAATCTTCCCGCTGTTGATCATAGTGTTCGGGACCCTGACCACAAGCCAGATGGTGTACGATGGTTGCAGGCCAGAGGTAAGTGTAGGGCAGTGTAGTTAAACCATAGAGGCACAAGGTTAAAATGGACCTTGCATTCGGTTTCAATAAGTACAAGTAAATCTGTTTAAAATTTGTTATAGCCATATAATATAATAATTCGGTTTACATCAAGATATTTGTTTAAAATAAGTATCATGCAGCAGACAGCAGTGCTTGCGATTCGCTGAGCCTGGGCTTAGTTGGTAGAGCGCCATCCCCGGATGTCGTGGGTTCGAATCCCACCGCAGGCAAGATTTTCTGAATGAAAATGCTTGGGAGACCCACTATGATTTGGTACAGCGCCTGGCTTACAGTGTTTAAATTGCACTCCCAACTAATTTTTGCAACAAATTGGGTCTTATAGCTTTGGAACTATATTACAAAACAAAGAATAAATGTTTTGTTATTTTCCATGCAGGAAAATTTCTTCTTTCTTTTCGTGATTGGAATCGCTGGTTTCACAATTTTTCAACTGGTTCTGTTATGTCTGTTGGTCCTGCCGATGGCTGAAGGTTTTCACTGCAATCCTGGAATTAAGGAAGCCTGCATTCGACTTAGTGTCTGTACAGCAGTGGCGGTTCTAACCGACATATTGCAGGGGGTAGCGGCCTTCCATGCCAAGAAAATGATAGACCAAAGTTTTTGGACCAATCCACTTGCTGTCAGCATTATAAATTTTGACTCCCTTGTGAATATGTTTGCATTGTTGGCATCGTTTGGCGACTACAGGCGGCGGTTTTGGCCTTTCTGGACACGGACACCTCCCAGGAACAATGTCAGGTCCAACTTGTTCGAGATGAGCCCCTTGCCAGCACCTTAAACCTCTTAAATCATATAAACCTTTGATAACATTTTTAGTGAGTTGTAGTGAAAATAACAAAATAGTGAGTTGTAATGTTTTGTCACAAAGGCCTTCATACCAAGCGTTTTTAAATTAAAATACATGATAGCAGTTGAGAGCAAGACAAACAAAAATAGTCATGATTGCATCAAAAGCAAGTTCGTTTGTCTTTTCGTTGTTCCATGTTTTAACCGGAACAAGTTCGTGAAACTTTGACCTATTTTGGCCCTCGGTTTTGAGTCATTTTTTGTTTGTTTGGTGTAAATATTCAAGTGTTTCGTGAATAAATACCCAAAATCTTTACCATTGACTAGCTGTATTTTGTTCCTTTTGCATCATTGATTTTGTTGCACTTTTACTGTACATTGCATTGGATTCATTAGCTTGGAAATAAAATTAAAGGCTATGATTTCTATCTTGTCGTGGTCATGTTTGCTGAGTCTGCAAAAAAGGTTGCAAGTTCACGTGGACTGATGCTGCTGTGGCTGCAATGCTTACGTGTTCAGGTATGAGTTACTTTGACTACTAGCTAAAAGCTGCCTAATGCTTTTCAATAACCTACTATTGATTGTCTGTGATGTAGGCAACCCCTAAATTGTTGTCCAGCAGTCGGTTGCGTTCAGAACCAAAAAGTGACTCAAAGGCAGGCTTAGTGCAAACTGCAAACAGCGACAGCGTCTTGCACGCCTCAGCAAACAAACTAATTATTGGAGAAGTGGAAATGTTCACCTGCCGATATTAAAGCACATTGGATTAGAATATTATTTTCAAGGATTTGCTTGGGCAGACATGGTCCTGTATGCATTAGTTCGTTTCAGGGGATGTGCTAAAAGGGCAATCGAATAAAATGACTAGAGCGAAACTGGCGGATATTGCAATAGCTCGGAGTTTAAAAGATACGGTTCAGTTTGTGCGCTGTAATGTTTAAACAGCCTAAAATATTTACTTTCCGAGATATTGCAATGTGTACTAGTTTGGTCCTGGCCAGTCTGCAGAATATGGCAGTTTCCAATGAGATCTCGGGCATGCAGGACCGAAATATCCCATGTGCGTGACCCCTAAGTCCGCGTGCAAGACCAACAAGCTCGCGTGCAACACAAGTGACAAAGATAACTAGGCAGGGCAATAAAATGTCTTCAGTGCGAATGTATTTGCAAAGTAACAAGAAAACAAGCAGAATCCCTGCCAATCCAGAGTCTCCAGACCCCATTACAATGGTATCCATTTATATGTCGAAAAATATCCCGAATCAGTGTGAAAACACGCGACTCGCGGTGAATATAAACAGCTCCATGTTTATATTATTTTTAATTGATATGTGCGTTAATTTAGCTGTTATTCGTCAATTGTTTTATGTTTTGACCTTCGCGTGCAAAGAAAAAAATCCGCATGCAGTCAAAAAATTGAAAAACAACTCGTGCGGGCAGCTGCCATACTCTGCAAACCGGGGCCCTGGTAATGAATAAGTGAGCAGAGTGTGGTTGAAGATTTTTGGATTTTAAAGCTTATGTGCGAAATGTGCATCTACATAAAGAAAACCATAAAAACAAAAAAAATAAATCAACAAAAATTAAAGCACAAGTTTTGGCATTGTAATTTTTTGCAAAACATTCAGACTTTCAGCAATAACTCAGGCCATCATCAATTTGTAACCCATCCAGTTCCACAGAAGCACTGCTACTTTAGCTCTGCAAGCATTATTAAAATCTTGGTGTATTTTTCAATGAATGAAGAAAGAGTTTGTCTGCTTGTACTAGATAAAATTACTACCAAAGCAACATGTGGTAAAAAACAATGTTTAAAAACTCGATGCACAAATGATACCAATAAATCTGTTTTAGATTTTCAAAGCTTTGTGACATTGCATTTAAAATGTTTTTTGCATGTACTAAAAGGACATGATTTTTTTTTCTAGCATATCCATCTGCTATAATATAGGCCTAAATCTTTGCTATTAAGGCTAATTAGTCAATGTAAAAAAATTAATATTGCAATGAGACTGTGTAATATAGGAGTTTTAAAAAGGTCCTTCAAATTTTGTCAAAGCCAAGAGTTGCAGAGGATTGTGCCGAGACATTCGTTTCATCTTCAAAGCAGAGTAGGTGACTATATGTATATGATATTTATGTTCTGTATAACACTAGTGGCAACAGAATACTGCATAAAATTAGGCAAATCGTAACCATTTGAGTTGACAATTTGCATAACAAACAAATAGCAACTTCTTAAGTTTTATCTTTTTAATAAATCCCTAAAAGTTGCCAGCTAAGATGTTAATCTCAATGAGAAGATTTAAGCCAGTACTTTGTGTTTCAAACAGTTTCTATGTTTGTTGTCATCATTATCGATCCTGATCTTTACTTTTACACACAAGTACTGGCATGTATCTTATTAAACCGTTAATACCCAATAGTTGTGTACCTAAGATGACAAACAAAATTCAGAGTGTAAGAAAAGTTGGGAAAACAATTTTTTATTTTCACCAGTTGTCATACGAAGTCCATTACCCCCTCAGCATAAAAGACCCGGAAAGTTATTGGGGTGAAGCGGCCGACAAACTCGTCTGGTTTAAAAAATGGGACAAGGTTTTGGATACAAGCAATTTACCCTTCACAAAATGGTATTTTTGTGTGCTTACTTTAAGTTGTTTTACCCTAAAAAATAAATTTAATGCAAAAGTTTTAAGTCATATTTAAAAACAAAATGTTATCTTGTTAGAAAAACAACATTAAAATGGTTTGTTTGCGAGTTTCATTTTTTTGACATTTAAGATTTTGTTTCACAATATTTTTTACATTTGTACACATAACAGATGAGTATCTGAAGTTGTGCACTTTAGCTTTTCACACAGTTTTACCTATAGGCCCCCAAAACATGATAAAACACCAATATTTAATAAAGTATGTCACCAAAAAGTTTAATTTTTTTGTTAGTTTAAGTTAATTCCCCTGATAAAGAGTAAAGTTTGTTTAAACATTACTTGGCATGCAATAAATTTTTTCAAGATGCGACGCTTTTATAAGTTAATATTTGCTTAGAATTTTACAACATTGGCAGTTTTTATTACGTTTCTACAGGTTTATAGGTGGGGAATTAAATCATTGTTACAATTGTGTGGATCGACATGTGGAAAGTGGCAGGGCTGACCAACCGGCCATAATCCATGACAGTCCAGTGACACAATCTATCACTAAAATCACTTACAAACAACTGCAGGAACAGGTTTGCTATATCTTAAATATGTGTACGGATGCCATGTTTAACATTGTAAGGCCTGCGACTTTTAAACATAATTTTAACTGACATTTTGCCAACAACATCATAAATGGTAAGATATATAACATAATGAAGTAGATAACTTCATAATGAAGTTAGACTTGCACAACATACATCTGTCTCCCCATGAAAGCCATTGTGTCCCACTAAAAGTTTGGAAAATATTTTACGTTGTCCCCTAAAGCGAATGCAAGCCTACACTTGATAAGAAGTTTAATAAAAATTTGGTTTATTTTCTTTTATAACAGTGGGGCACTGCATAATCTACCTTTTTTGCTATTGCTGTGATTAAATTGATTTTAAGTGTAAAGTATGCAGCAAATTCATAAATTTTATTTCAGGTATCTTACTTGGCTGGTGCTATGTCTGAGCTTGGAGTAACGAAAGGTGATCGGGTTATGGTCTACATGCCGATGATACCTGAGGTAATAGTCTAACAATGTAAATAAATTTTAAAATGGTGTTAACAAAAAAAGAGTCATTCAAATGCACTTCAACCCAGTTATCCACCAGCCCTAAAATGGACAAAAATTTTTAGTTTTACCTGAAGCAGGCCTAGACCTTAAAAAGATTTGAGTAAGCATACTCAAAGGGCAAACAATACTGTAAGATAAAATTTTTAATAAGCTGTTTTTGGTGCTTGTCCTGGCACGACTTTTGACCTTTTACATCAAAGTGTCAAGTGGTTAATATGTGCATAGAGCAATTACATAAATCACACAATCAAAAAACTAATTGCAAATATGCCTCATTTCCTTGTTGAGCTTGCTCTAAAAAAAGTTTTTGCAAGCCTAAAATTTCTTATTGTACCCTCAAATGGGTTCATTCCATAGTTAAATAAATTCTGCATTGTAAAGCTAGTTGCTTCATGGTTGGTAAATTTCCACATCTTAAGATTTATACTTGAATATTTCTGCTATTACACATTTATAACAGTGGTGTTCGGAATGCAGTTTTATGGGATATATATTGGAGTTTAAACAGGAGTTCTGTTTCAGGCTATTATATCGATGATGGCTGCAGTACGACTAGGAGCAATACATGTTGTTGTGTTTGGTGGTTTTGCTGCCAAGGAATTATCTGTGAGAATTGACAACTGCAAACCAAAGTAGATCCTGTTTGTTGTGGAAAATCCATATAACTGCGCGCCAAAAAGGGTTCAGTTTTTTTATCACAAGTACTACTGTAAAACAATTTAAAATCTTTATCATTGTTTTTACAAGTACTTCTGTAAAACATTTTAAAATCTAAAGGATCATTGGTTTTTAAATACTGAACACTGTTTGGTGATTTTTACTGATGTGGCGTTAAGAACATATGGGGTCTTGCGACCACATTTTAGGAAAGAAATTTTAAGCAGTTCCAAAGCTATTGAAACTGACAAAGAATTACCCAACCCCTGTACCGTACAAAATTACAGCAAATATTCACTTCAGAGATAGTATTTGTGATATCACAAAGCAACCAATGTGCTATAAAATGATTTGCTTAATTTTGTTAGCTAGCTTCACACACTTAATTGTTTCCTGCCAAGTTTTTTGTAGTCTGTTCTAAACTTGGAGTGGTTTTGTAAGCGAAACATACAAAGATTGTTTCTTTTTATGTGTGTTGACTTTCATTTTAAGGGTTATTTTGTCTACAAACTGCGGCGTTGAACCTTCAAGGACTGTCAACTACAAACCGATATTAGACGAAGCTATTTCTTTATCTTCACACAAACCGCTTAAATCTATAATCTTCCAAAGACCTTTTATGGTGAGAATTTTAACAGTACTAACATGCTAACATATTTTACAAATGCTCGTACCTAAACATCTGATGTAGATGACTCATCAGTTAGTGTTATATCTTTATACTCATTATTCCTAAATGTGGATCGTATTCTTTGCACTGTTGTTATGGGTCCCCTTCCTGAAAGGGGACACATATTGTTTTCACTCTGTTTGTTTTTCTTTTTTTTTCTTTTTTTTTTCTTTTTTCTGCCCTGCAGCTTGTCCACACCCTTTTGGCATGAAATGTTTGATGGATTCAGATGAAACTTTCACAGCTGGTAGATATGGTCATGGCGATGTGCCATTCATTTCGATTGACTTCTTAGCCCCAAGGGTTACCCCGCTAGCCCTCAA